>PNEQ01094297.1:12210-46188 GCA_003012365.1 Medauroidea extradentata | reverse complement strand
GGAAAGGAGGGGGAGGGGAAGGTACTGTAGATAACTGCATGGTTATACAAAACTATAGTCAGTTCCCTGCTGGATGCCGAAGAGGTCGGGTGCTGTCCATCATATCTGGGAGATGTGCAAGTAAGTGTCATAATTAATTACTGAATTTATCCGAAATCGATCGTGTATAGATTCGAGAATGTAGGATAATTGATCGGTTGAATCGAAAATTATTAATTGTATGAATTGATCGGTAATCGATCGGGTATGGGGCACAAGAAACTAAATAATAATGATTGATTTTACATTTTTCGTTATTTAAAATATTAGGGCTTATGTATACACATATACTTCATAACTTGTGAACCTTATGTAAAGTACAACACATGAATTAAATAATAGATTACTCCAATATAGCAGCATTAGCAATAACTTCAAGGTCGAGCCGAAGGTTGTCGAGCATGGCCGAGTATACCCGATGTATTTGTTTTAACTAAATAATTGTTATATAAAATATTTTAAAAGTTTTTATTTTTATTTCATTTTTTTTAAATGCATGTGGGGTTAGGATGGAATGCAAAATCAAATTTTTTTGGAAGACTCGGAAGAAACATGGCGGTCGGAACAAGATGGCGGAATTTTTAACCCTTTTTTTAATTTTTAAATTTTTTTTTAATTTTTAAATTGATTTTTTTTTAATTTTTCTAAATTGACATCATTCAATATGGCGGCAGGAAACAAGATGGCGGGCGGAAACAAGATGGCGTCGGGGTGTCGGGTTACAGGGGGTCAAAGGTCAAAGACAACCACACAACCACAGCCGCCAGCCGCTGTCCCCGGATCGGCATTTTCCTTCTACTAACAACGTTCTCTATTTTCACATGCCCTATGTGTGCTGAGCATAAGGGATGGAACATGCCCTAGCTTACAAGACGTTTTGTTTACAACGATCCACCATTATCAAAAATTGTGTAGACTGCTGCCTGCAGTGAATTTTGTTTCACTGATGTTATGCATATTTCATGTACCACTATTTTATCAGCTGTTTTGTGAATTATTTCCTGCATTTACAAGTATAAATATTCATAAATAAAATACCAGTAATATTGTCTTACAGTAGAAATGTTTTAAAATGCAGTTGTCACTTTTGGCTGCGATTTGTGTTTATTTTGCTTTTACACTTATTGGACTTAATGTGTTTTCGTAAATAATGTGTGTATTTATAGCAATTTCAGACTATTTTATATGCATAAATGTTAACTTTTAAGTTATGTGTAAGTAAGTTGATCCCTGACTTTTTGAAAGTGATATTTGTAACAAAATATATATTCGGGTAAATAGTGTCGTTTGTTACCATTTCTAAATTCTGTGGCCACAACACAAAATTCATCACTTCAGGCAACTGCAGTTGAAAAGATACAGTAAGGGCCTAAGTGTATTACAACTTCTGAAAAGCAACAGAATATTTATTCATCATTTGTAGTGCTTGGTTAGTTTTTCTTAGGTTGGTACTTAAATTCAAGATAAATGCACATTGTTTAGTAAAAATTAGCTTCGTGAGGTTGGTGAAATTAAAAAGACATGACATTATTTAGAAATAAGACATTGACTTTGCTGATGTTACATAGTTATGCATATTTACAAGTTAAAATGAGAAATAAGAGAATTAAAAACTCATATTGATGCAATACGAACAACTATAATAGTGCATTACTGCAATATCCAATAAAACTACACAATACAGTATATATTTAAAGTGAATTTTAAAGTACACAAATAGACAGCAATGTATTTTAAATTAAATTGCATGCAAAAATTAAACATATATTTTAAAATATAGAAATGAAATTTAAAAACTATAGGTTTTATAAAATATTGAGGGGGATAGTGCGCCAAAGCAGTGAGTTTTCACAAATTTCAACACACGACAACCCTGGATTTAACGAAGGTGGCGATTCTACGAATACAATTTCGGAAATCCTCAAAAAGTAACAAATTTCTGTGACAAAAATAATTGTAAGAAATTACATTTACAGTGATTAAAAAACATATTATCTAATTCACGACATTAAAATATGAATTGCAGAGTTGCGGTCATTACTTGTTCAGTCACAATATTAAAAATAAAACCAAAATAGTGAAAATCTGTTTAAAAAATGTGGCAGTGGCAGTTTGAAAATCGTGTGGCGGCGCCTGTGCCAGGCCGGCCGGTGTACTGTCTTCAACTACGACATAAAATGATCTATATTGAGGTCGTACTATTGATACATAATTACAGCGCATGCGCAATTAACTGTAGTACAGCCTCCTTCTAGGCTGTTTCTCAACGTATTCTATCTCTCTCGCCTTGCGCCAAATGTGTGTACGTTTTTACACGAACCCTTTAAATAATATGTAACGTGAAATTATATTTCCTTTATTGGGTCAACACAGTACGTACTTCAAACAATTAACTTGGTGCATATTTTGCTTAAACAATGTGTTAGTGCATATCATTCACGTGTCGAAACATTTGCCTCAACTATGGGTATGTTGAACTTGGAAAACAAATAGGTGTTCGTGTATTACTTAATCCCAGAACTCCTAATTTATTTTTGCATAATATACTGGCTGTGAAAGCGATTACACTGGTCAATAAAAATTTTTTTTTTGCTGCCCAAACTTTAAGAACCGATTTAAAGAAAATCAATTGTGATGATTCCAAAAATGGCTGCCATTTTCTCAGATTGGCTCTAGTTTGGAAGATACCATGCTGTGCAATTTTCGGGTGGGGTGAGGTTAAGTCTACATATTTTTCCACCGAATACGGAATATCTCTGGCTATATAAAGTGAACTGTGCCATTTGGAAAAGTTCATTCTGTTAATGGACTCATCCAGCGGTACTTCCCCGAGTCGTATTGGGTTGCACCTGTGATGCGCTGTAGACAATGTGTGTGTGTTTAGTTGAAGGCAAGACATTGCGATACTTTCATAGGTGTAGTTGTTCGGAGGTTGCAGTGTGAGACAGTTGAGTTGAGTGGAGATTGTGCAAGATTGCGGTAATGTGTTTAACCCAGAAATTGACACAAAGCGAAAAGGTGAAAACTGGATTGTAAGTACGTATTCCATTGTGGCGTTAGACTTATGTGTGAACTAGTAACATTATGATTTGTTTAAAGTGTTGGGAATTTGTGTGTGAGAACCATAACTGTGTTTAAGTAAGTAAATGAAGAAATTTGGACGGCTCTTAACAGCTAAGGTCTTGAAGAGCCGATGAGGGGTGACATGATGTGAACATAGAGTGGCACCGGGATGGGGGAAACTGGAGAACCCCGGGAAAACCCGCAGGCCAACGGCATCGTCCTGGCACGATTCCCACATGCGAAAATCCGGGTGTTCCCAGCGGGGATCGGACCTGGATCGCCTTGGTGAAAGGCTAGAGTCCTGATCACTAGACCGCCGCGGCCCTAACTGTGTTTGAACTTGGAATTGAAGTAGGAGATTTGGCCAATGCGAGCATGTTTAAAGGGGTCGCTGATCTGGTCTGCGAGTTATAAAAAGAATAAATCCTACGTGAAAGACTTTAAATGTTAATTTTCTGTTATGGCGTATTCCCAGGCATTAAGATGTTCCCTGAGATAGGAGAGAGAGAGCCCACTCTAGTTAAGATAGTCTAGAGAGCAGCGGATAGTGCTTATTAAGATCAGTCATGCAGTTTTTTGGGAAGAAAGTTACACAATTTTGTGAATGCCTTACATTTTGTAAAATTTTTGACACTTTTTTTTCCAGAACAGTAACGAGTTCTTCTTAATAAGGCTGTTTGTTATGCAACACTTAAGGTGAATACTGCCAGAAAATAGAAGTGTCTTATTCTTATGGTTTATTTTCAGACCAGCATGAGTTCTTCACGAAGAGGCTGCTTGAATGACCCTAATGTATTCTGCTACATTTGTGGCGAATATTGCCAGGAGAAACAAAGAAAAAACATTACAGACTTTGTCAAGCAAGCATATCTGGCATATTTTGGAACGAAATTCGGAGATCAAGACAAGTGTTGGGCTCCCCATGTGGTTCGCAAAACACGTGTAGAAAATCTACGTCAGTGGAAGAATGGAGCAAGAAAAGAATTAAAGTTAGGTGTGCCTATGGTGTGGAGAGAACCGAGAAACCACCACAGTGACCGTTATTTTTGTGTTGTGAATGTTAAAGGTTTCAATCGTTATTAAGAAACGTAAATGGGATTATCCTGACTTGGAATCACAAGGCGACCTATTCTACATAGTGAAAATATTCCTATACCAGTGTTCACTACACTTCCTGACCTTCCTGTGTCTGATGTTGAAGATACACGAGAATTGGGGTGCAGTGCAGGTGTAAGCAGTGGCAGTGACTATGAAGACAGTAGTTCTTCAAGGAAACCATTCTCCCAGGAAGAAGTCAATGATTTAGTTCGAGACCTAAGTCTGTCGAAGCAAGATTCTGAACGTTTAGTATCTAGATTAAAAGAAAAGAACTGCATAACATCTGACTGTAAAATAAAATTTTTTCGGACAAGAGAGACAGCCCTTCTTCCATATTTTATACAAGATGAAGAACTAGTATACTGTAGCAACATCCCTGGGCTCCTTCTCTAAATGGGGGTACCTGAATACAGACCAGAAGATTGGCGACTCTTTATAGACAGTTCTAGCAGAAGCTTGAAGTGTGTTTTACTGCACAATAGAAATATTTATGCGTCTATTCCAATTGGTCACTCAATCAAACAAAAAGAGGAATATGAAAATATAAAACTGCTTTTACAGAAGTTAAGATACCATGAGCACCAGTGGTCCATGTGTGTTGATTTGAAGATGGTGAACTACTAACTTGGGCAGCAAAGTGGATACACTAAGTACCCTTGTTTAATATGCTTGTGGGATAGTAGGGCAAAACAAGATCACTGGGAGAAATTTGTATGGGCTTCAAGATAACATATGGCTGTAGGTGCATCAAACATCATTAAAGAACCACTTGTTGACAGGGAAAAAAACATTCTCCCCCCACTCCATATAAAGTTAGGACTTATGAAGCAATTTGTTAGAGCCCTAGACAAAAGTGGTGAATGTTTCAAATACATTTGCAGATTTTTCCCTGCTTTGAGTTTGGAAAAGTTAAAAGATGGAATTTTTAATGGACCTCAAATTCGACAGCTCATCAAGGATCCATATTTTATAAATTCCATGACTGTTATTAAAGCATCTGCCTGGAACAGTTTTGTTATTGTCATTAAGAACTTTCTGGGTAACCATAAATCTCACAACTATGAAGAACTCGTACAGAACATGCTGCTAAACTTCAAACATTTGGGTGCTAATATCAGCATAAAAGTTCACTTCCTCCATAGCCACCTAGACAGGTTTCCAGAAAATCTTGGTGCCTATAGTGAGGTACAAGGAGAGAGGTTCCACCAAGACATAAAGGTAATGGAAGAAAGATATTAAGGAAGGTGGGACACACATATGATGGCTGACTACTGCTGGAGTCTTCAACGTGATTGTCCAAATGACTCGCACAGGAGAAAGTCATACAGGCTGCGATTTTACCACATTCAATGTGAGAATTTCTTTTTTGTACTGGTATGAGTGACTACCACCATTTAAATTACTTTTCTCCAAGACATTTATCATGTCCGTTATGTGATTTGTGGAAACATTACACCTTAGCATATTTTTTTCTGCATGTTCATGTATTTCAGTGACATAATATATTTCTCAGAAACTAGAACCAATCTGTATGAACTCTTACGATATTTGGATTCAGTGCAACAAACTGACCCTAAAATGACTTCCAGATGTTTGGCAGCAAAATGTGTGTTGACCAGTGTTATTTGCAACTACTTATACATGTAACTCTCGACGATGTTAGGTATGAACGTCACAAAATGGCATTTTTGGAACGTTGAACGTCGGTAAAAGCTACGATGCCACTATCTATCTTCCATCTTGTGAACGTTCATACAGTTGCGCTAATGTCGGCCCTGCACGCTACTCACACCGACGTTCCCGTACAATTCGTTAACTTAGTATCAAACACCGAGGGATTGTTTTGACGTTAAGTTATATAAAACTGCGCAATGAATAAATATATCCACTTTTTCCTTCTAACTTTGGTGAATAATTTAAAAGAACATGTGCTACTAATGAATATCTACTTTTTCGTTAAACGCCACGCAAATCGGGCTATTCGCTCACGAGAAGGCACTCAGCAGCTAGGTTTTCTCTTTTTTTTTACGACAAGGGTCGGTCATATATTGTTTAGCGGTGTTCTTTTGATCGTAAGACGTCTGCTTATTGATATAAATTTATATTTCAACTATCACTTGCTTTACTTTTGCATTAAATGCTACGGAAGTGGGGCTATTTGCTCGAGATATAACACTCGGAATCTCGGTTTTCTCATTTTTTGGGGACAAGGGTCGGTCATATCTACCACTCAACGGCGTGACGTCTGGCTACTGATGCCATTTATGTTTATATTATTATATTAATTAATTTCCCGCAAAATGCTACGGAAGTCGAGGCACGACTAAGGCATTTTGCAGAAAAAATGCAACTTTAAAATTTTATGTATAGGTAAAAAAAAAGGGGGGGTTAGCCGCTATCGATTTTACGAATGCGAAGAGAGAAAACGTGAAATTCGTAAAATCGGGGGTCTAGTGTAACTTTTTCCCCTCGCTTATTATTGAAAATCGAGGTTCAACAATCCGGAAATTATACTTTTGTACAACTAAATATTACATTTCTACATAGTCACAGACTTTCTTATTTTTGGAGCAGTGATGACAGATAGGAGAAAAAATGTTTCCTATCTGCCATCCGTGCACAAAAAAATAAGAAATTCTGTTACTAAGTAACAAAGTAAGAAAGTGTACAAAAGTGTAATCTACCGATTGTCAAATCTTTATTTTCTGTAATAAGAGAGGGAAAAATATCTGTCGAAAATATAATTCTCAGTTTTGGCGCTCCATTCACCTTAAACGGTGTATACAACATATTGTTTAAAAAATATGTAAACTCTACCATGTCACCTTCAGATTTTCAATTTCAAATGTAGGAAACTGTGCATTCGTATCAGATGTGTGTCAACAAATTAAGTTACGTATTGAATTTTGAAATATATGCTACTATTTTCTAGGAGTAAATAATTGTTTAAATACTTGAAGGCAGTTTTCATTGTTCCTGTTTCAAGGTATTTGTTTAAGGAATGTTTAGTTTAAATTAATTTTAAAAATTTTCAACAGCTTGTTTAAAGCTGTTCATTTCAAGTAAACATTTTTGTGCTGCCAAATCCAATTACTTATATTGCAAAAAAATTTGGCAAATACTGGTAAGTACTCAGATGTTCGTAGTGGTCATAGACGAAAGGTAGTCATTTCATAGTCAATTAATGTACAGAATTAAAATAAAAAAAACTTTTAATATTATTGTCTAGCTCCGGAGTTCAAGAAAAAGTATTTAATACAGGCCATGGGCCATGTTGTTTTAAATTGGTATTAGTAACCTTCGATTTAACATGAATCCTAACCTCAACATTCCTCTGCAATGGAGAAAAGCTCGCCGCCATTTTATAACCGTTTGTCGAATAAGCGGCTATTGGCTCGTCTGAGCACCAAATAGTTTATTCTGAGAATAGCACTATATGGGAGTTGTAATACGCTCTTATTTGCTATCCAGGGAATAAATTTTATTCAGGGCTTTATTCGAAGGTGGTAATACATGCCCTTACATAAACAGTTTCATGGTATTTTTTCAACTGAACGCTAATTAAAACTAAATATGCTCTAAAATGAGCTCTTACGATTCAGATGACAAAAATGTGTTCTGTTGTAGCCAGTTAATTCCGTGGTCATAGGCAGTAGGCTATGGACGACACACAATGTGTTCTGTGTGCATTTGATAGCACAAGTAGCATGGCAAAACATGACAACCCCCAAAAACTGTGTAGCCAAGTACTTTAAGGAGGTTAGAGCAATGGGAAAAAGTACTTCAAAAATATTTGCGCTTTAGCTAGGAATTGCATCCAAAAATCATTTTTTAAAGTAAAATCAAGCAAAAATCCATAACTGCACAGGTCCAGTAAAAAATTTGTAAAACCACCATAAAAATTAAAAGCCCCCTTTTTAGGTACCAGTCACTTAGCATTGGCTAAAGGCAAAATGGCAGTGAAGTAGATCTAAATTTTTAAAATCTGATTGTTAAATACGTGTGGCACCTGAACTTTACATTTAAAAAAGTTTGGACTGATTAAGATTTGAACCAATGCGTATTATGCTTATTACACGTTTTTGTATGTTCGCATCGTTTTGCTGGCTATGCCACACTACAGTGTTCAATCACTAAAAATGTGTTGCTCATCTGTTTTGTGTTCAACCTGCAAGTACTGTTTCTGTAGATACTTGTACGTCTGTCTACTTGTTTTAGTAATTGTTTGTATTAGAAGTAGGGTTACCTACCATTACTTCTTGGTTCAGATTTGGTTGAATCACTCTTGGTTTGAGTGACTAAGGTACAACTGTTTACTACAAACATTTTTAATCTTACAAAATTATTTACTTTAAGATGTTTTAGATGTAGCCTAGTTTGTATAAATAACACATTGTGACTTTACTCATCCATTTGTGGCCTCCTTTGCTAAATATAAACGTGTTGTGGCTGAAAAAACACTAAATGTAGCATGGCCTAACAATAGAATACATAATTATAACATAATAACACAATAATAAAAATAATAACATAATAACACAATAAAAATAATAATACAATAACATAAACCAATAAATTTCTTAATTCTATAGGCAGAGAGAATGAAATTGTATTGTAAATAGTAAATACAACTTTACTTGCCTCAAATTCAAAATAATTGTGACGTCTAGGTTATTTTAACAAATTATGATTTATATTACTATTTTCATAGTGCAAAAGTGTATTGCTTTATTATAAATTTTGATTAAGTATCCTGTTATATTGAATTTCTAGCATTATTTATATACATTACACAAGTTGTCTTACGTTAACCAATTGTACGCAATGTTAGATTGTGTTCACATTTAAAAAAAAATGTTTTAATGGAAATGTACATGACTGAAAGCTATAGTTGAGTGAACTTGTATATTTTGTAAATAAAATAAAATACTGGTTAATTGAATTTTTTTCTCACTGTGCTCTGTTAATGTATTTGCATGCATAAGGATTTACCAGTGTGTTATTTCAACTAGTTTCACTATAATTCTAGTTTCATCAAAGGAGTTAACAGTTCAGATCTAAATCTGATCGGTCTGGCCAGAGTAGAAGTACAATACTGATTGGCATATTTTAATGTTAAGTTTTTATTCAAATAGTGTAAATAATTTAGTTTACACAGCACTACCACAAAAATATCCTATATTAAAAAAATTTTTGAATATAACTTTCTAACCTTCAAAAATTGTGTTGTTTGAGCCAGTTAGACTGGCCAAGTCTCCAATGTGTATTTGCCATCATATAGTCCATAGCTGAACTAGTGTGTAGTCTCGCCAGTTCAACTAGTAATTTATGTACAATCATATTGTCTGAAAGTGTGGTTTTATCCTTTAAAAAATGACAAGTTTAAAACAAATAATGAACTGCCATAGGTATACATAAATATTTCAGCATTTCCGAGAGATTTGCTAGTAAATCTTGAAAGTAAGTTATGTACCGTAACTGTTGCTCATCGCTGGTAACAGTTCTTTAAATTTAGAGCTCGCAAGGAAATCTCTATTAAAGTGAAATTTTTTCATTGAAACTGTAGCTATATGTAAAACAGAACAGTATTAAGGGATACCGATTCAATATCTTTGTAAAATTATAAGTAACAACAATCCCAGGAGGAATGGTTCATGTTTTAGTTACAACAATGTTTAACAGGTAATATGGTTTCCCAGTGCACTTCTCTTCCATTGCGACTACAAGAGGTAGGTACATCAAGGTTTCCATTTATAGGACTGGAAAATGAAAGTTGCACGTCGCCATTTACCCGAATTTTTGTAACCACCAATAAATTAGATATATTTTACAAACCGCTGAAAATTTGTGTACAGGATGCCTTGCTAAATGCAAATATAGGAGGAACCAAAATTTTTATCAATTACGAAAATTCTTTGAATTTTTTATGAAATTTCATCTGCAAAAAGTTATCTAAATGTTACTATGTAGGTATATACATTGCGTAAAAATTTAGGATGGGGAGGGCTGATCTAATTTTTTTCTTTAGAGGCAGTGTATTTTAGGAAGTTTGTGATTTTTTTAGTATTGTTACAGGCAGACACAAGCATATGTCAACCTATTGTGTATTATCTTTGCTATAGTACAGCTGACTTAATTAGTTGATCTAAATGAAAAGTTAAGATGTGAAACTAAAAAATCGGAGAGTGATTCACTCTTTTAGAGGTGATTGTAGTCTAGCGCTTCGCATGTTCCTGTACACAATTTATGCAAAAAAAATAACGCTCCATTTATAATTTTGTATATATTGCTGGGAAAACAAAGTTGCTCTTTTACAACACATTTTTCAATTCTGTGTAAATTTCCATACGGTAAAAAAATAAGTTGTGTACAAAACAATTTTGCGACGTATATTATCACAAATTATTCTCTTAATTTGACTCTAAACGATTTCCTTAACAGAGACATATAAGGGTTGCTATTTAAAAATTACTATATGCAAGTGACTTCTTGGTGATTATTGGTACCAGCGTTAACTTAAAAATATATATATATATATATGCTGTCAGTTTGATAATGTTTTTAATTTGCTTTACAGGTACAGTACACAAGCTAAAATCTAGTTTTTTTTTGTCATGTTAACAACTTTTGCCTTAGTAGGCGTACACAGGAGGAAAGAGGGAAGGTATCAGGCAGGGCCAGCTTTAGGAACCGTCTCAGCACTTGACTAAAGTGATTTTGGAAAACAGAAATCAGGATGGCCAGTGCCAGGAATAGAACAGTCCTGAATGTAATGTGGGAGTGTGACCATTACTCACCTTGCTCGGTCTGTACATTGGTATTGGGAGTATTTCTTTACTGTTATAGCACATCTACTAATTCAGTATGTCATTATTCCTATACATTGGTATTGAAGAATTACTATAATGTTATAGCTCGCCTACTAATTATGTATGTCAGTATTCCTATACATTGGTATTGGTGTATTACTATACTGTTATAGCACACTTACCAAATTTGTTTGTCATTATTCCTATACTTAGGTATTGAAAATTTACTGTGTTTGTATACTATTGTTCTTAAGAACGTTTGTACTAGTCCTATACATATGTACGGTAAAATTTCCATACTCGTTTAGTAACACTCACATACATGTTACTAGACTGCTGTATGGTAAAATTTCCATACCATGTACATATAGGTTAATTACTTCCATTTCATGTATAGAGAAGTTACCATAAATATTTTTATAGTGTTGCTATAAATTACAGCGCATGCATCTTAGCAGTTGTCACAGTTGCTGTTTTTTATATTTTAGATGAATATTTAAATTTATTTCTATTAATTTATATTTTTTCCTTATCCTATCCCAAAAGTTATCCAGGTAGTTTGTCATTTGTGAAAAACCATTCTTGCAGGCGACATCTTCAAACAAAGAATAAGAACAGTACATATGCACGCAGCATATATGCACGTGCACACACAGTGTAGTTCCTGAGGTCGATGTAAATTAAATTTTTAACTGAGAATAGCTAATTGGCCCTGCTGATTTGGGGACACAAAGCACATGGTTTTCAAGGGCTCGTGTTCTCTACATCAGGGTGGCAAATAATTTACCACTGTACGTGCTTTGTGGGCTGTGGACACAGAGCACTCACCACACACTTTGGATATTAAATACCATTGGTAAAAACTATTTACTCTGACTCAAAATGGTACAAATTGGAAAAATTCTAACACTAGGTGAGCACAGTTTCACAGTCTAAACTGGCAGTTGCACTGGGATGAAAATACTTGTTCAAACTCAGAGAAAGATATATAAAACAGATATTAAGTCAGTATGTATCAGAGCACACGAGGTGGATGTAGCCCACTCATGAGGAGCTAATGAGCCGAAAATGCCTAAGCTCATTTAAACCTTATGCTAGTTGATAACAGAATATAAATTATGAGAAACCGTGTGTGTGAGGAACTGAAGTTAAACAAAAAAGTTTTTGAGTGGAATTTCAATAGTTGCAGCATTACTAATGAGACGCCTCGCGTCTCGGCTTTATAGTTTAATACGTTTTCTTACGCGTTTTGCAAGTGTCTCAATATAGGTTCCGGAACCTCTACATAAGTATATACTGTATGTATTTTTATAGCGTAATTTACATTGAAGTTGTGAGCCTATATTTACCTTGCATTGGTTGTGTATTTGATTGTTTGCTCGCTTGCTTTTAAAGGAGTTGTATGTATTAGCCGCACGGAGCGCTGGCGGGCGACAAATGTTGGAGTGGTGAAGAGGGGGTGTGTGTAAGTAGTTCGCGGAAGGTGTGTTGAAAAGGCGAGGAGCGAGAGAGGCGGACGATGTGGCTAGTTCCGTCAAGGGGTCCTATGCCTGCTCGGCTGTTGCAAATTTATATGTTTACCTGCTGTCCGGCGTATGACAGAGGAACGCGAGAGCATTTGCTATGGATTCATTCGGGGCGGTTGGTATATTTTAGGGCGCTGTCGCCGAAGCCGAGCAAGGTAGGTTCTCGCCGAGGGAACTTCCCAGGACAATTGCGCGCTGCCCTTTGCCGAAGGAGAGGCCTTGGGGCCTAGGTCGGAAGGGCCAAGTGGAACTGTTGAGATGCTTCGGGTCAGCGAGTTCCACTCTCGACGAAGGCCGCAAGGGGCGACCTCAGATGTGGCGTCGCTGCGCTAAGGCGGTCAAATTGGAAAGCGTGGCCGCTGCTGAGCTTGGGCGCCCGTCAGTGTGCAGGCCGCCAGCGGTTGCTGCATGCAGGAAAAGTAACCAGGTAGGAGATGTACTGATGCCTTAAGCCGATGTATAGCCAGGCAGGAATTTAGTGCGACGTGAAAATCTCGCCCTGTCAGATCCCCGTAGGGTGGATGTGTATTACCCCGAAAACTGTGGTAGGCAGATTTGGAATGTCCGATTTAGAAAGCTGTGTTGTGGATTCATGTAATTATGATGAATGCCTTAATTGTTGAAAGAACCAGTAACTATATTAAATATTATAATTTTATAATATCAGAACCTTGCTTCATTGTATTTAGCGAACTTCTCCAAAGTACGTATCGTAAATATGAGGAGCTACCTATCCCGGATAAATGCTGAAGGGTTGTGTTGCTTATGAAGGGTGAGGCACTTGTAACGTCACCCTTTCCTTCGGGACAGGGGAGTGTCTCATGGCTGCGCCACCCTGCTCTTTGGAGCTGTTTGTTCGCTTGTTTTATATTGTGTTCCAGTGTCAGGATGACCAGCTGGATTTACCATATCGTCAAAGATGCGCTCAAAACGAATTTGGCAGCCCCGGGTATTCCGGTCGAGGAAAGCGAGGGCATTGACGACCTCAGGCGTAAAATGGCGGAAGTTGTAAAGAATCCGTCAAGGGGCAGAACATCCTCCGAGGGAGAAGCAGGTTAGATAAATTATCAAAGTGTGATGTCATTTCATTATAAAGTGGCCCATTCTTCTTTGAGCGCGGTAAATTTTCTAACTAGTGCGAAAGAGGAAGAATTGTTGAAGTTTTGTTTACAAGTGGATAGAGTAGTTCAAACTAATGTTTTTCCGGATAACCTTACGTTATTGCAATCTTTAGTATGCAAATGTTCCGGGTTCAGTTTGAATATTATATTGGAAGGTATAAAGGAAAAGGAAGAGTGGACCTGTGTGAAGCATAACTTGTGGGCTCAGTTATGTCCGAGGTGTGCTAAAGTGGAGCTGGTAAAGAAATACATGGAACGTTTTCAAAGACCCGGTGAGAGGGTATTGGAGTATGTTCAGTCTGTGACGGACTGCATGGGCGCCTTAGGTATTGAACATTCAGAGAGTGAAACTGTTAAAATTCTGAATGATAATATATCCCCGGGGATTAGGAATCATAGTGTAGGATATGCTATTCCTACTAATTTGGAAGAGTGTAAAGTGTGGGCCGTTGAGGTTGATAACCGTGCTTACGTGGCGTCAATGTACGACCGTGAATTGCGGGAGACGAGTGGGAGAACGGGCGCTGTGTCGCCTGGAGTGCGTGGGGCTAGGCCACCCACCGAGCGGACATGTTACCATTGCGGTGCAGTGTGGCATTTGGCCCGGGCCTGTGTTAAGACAGTAGGCACGACTTGCAACTCGTGTCGGAAGGCGGGTCATTCTGCGCGACAATGTCGAGGCAGGTTTAGTGACATGAAATGCTATGGTTGTGGTTGTAAGGGTCATGTTAAGCACGATTGCCGTAAGGAACCGAAGGAGGGAATGACGGCGAAGGAGGGCGTGGTGATGTTAGGTTCAAAAAATTGCGGGGATAACAAATTAATATTACTGGTGTTGGTTAGAGGTGAAAATATAGAGGCGTTGGTGGATACGGGGGCTGTAAGTTGCTTTATGAGTGAAGATGAGGTGAGTAGGTTGATAGCCCTTTTTCCCAGAGTTGAAAAATCAGCTTACGGCAGGGAATGGAATCACGTTTTATGTAGCTAACAGTATTGCTTGTAGAGTGAGAGAGCAAATAAAGCTGCACTTTAAAGTAATTGGTACTCTTGGACAAAAAGATTTTGGATAATCACGGGATTAATTAGCCCTATGATTTTGGGGTTAGAGTTTTTATCAGAAACTAAGGCGACAATCAATTTTCGGGAGAAAATATTAATATTTGGATTTGACCAGCTAAGGGAAGGAGTGAAGCTACGTGGGGGAAATATTGAGGGAGTTGTGTGTGGCAATATAGAGAACTGTGATGTATTTGTATCAGAGCCGCTTAGGATAAATATTTGGGGCATCCCTGCTGACGTTGTTGGTACAGTAAACCAAGCTGAAATGGAGAGTAGATGGGATATAGTGTATGAAAATCAATGTAAAGCTATGAAGAAGGTTGCAAAGAAATATAATAAAGACAGGCTGCCTAATATGTATAAAGTAGAAGACCTTGTCATGTGTCGACAAGTGGTACTTAGTAATAAGGCAGAATATATCTCTTCTAAATTGGCTACGGCCTACTCTGGCCCTTATTAAATATTGAAATTTTTGGGTCCTGTGTCTGTTTTGTTAGGTGATGTAAATGGAAAATATGTAACTCGTAAGGCTCATTAGAGCCAGCTTAAGCTTTATTGTCAATAATTTATGCCGGGATTAACAATCTTGAATGAAGTGGC
Source organism: Medauroidea extradentata (assembly GCA_003012365.1). Classification (NCBI taxonomy): domain Eukaryota; kingdom Metazoa; phylum Arthropoda; class Insecta; order Phasmatodea; family Phasmatidae; genus Medauroidea; species Medauroidea extradentata. The sequence goes on along the minus strand of PNEQ01094297.1, from coordinate 30,873 downwards.
TTGGATTTTTGTATGTAAGTGAATGGGAGGACACTGTATTAGAGAGTATGGGAAGAAATGTGAGAGTATGGCGTTTGAGGAAGTCTAGTCTAATAAGAATTTTTCCTTTCTTTGTATGTTGAGATTCTTATCTGGTGCTATTATGTCTTTCCGATCTTGTGCTTTCTTAAATTCTATTCTTTTATCTGTTTCTGAGGGGGGATCTCTGTATGTGGAATGATGTGCTATTGTATTCATTAGACTACTTGGAACGATATGTGGACCATCAGCTAGAGACTGGAAAAATACTCTTTAAGTGTCTTGTGGATAGAGAGGTATGAACTGAGTGACTGTAGCGAATATTTAAAATATCTGGTAATATTTTTAATTGTTTTGAAGGGGGTAGATGATATGCCTCGCGTCTCGGCTTTATAGTTTAATATGTTTTCTTACGTGTTTTGCATGCGTCTTAATATAGGTTCCGGAACCTGTACATATGTATACATGTATTTTTAAAGTGTAATTTATATTGAAGTTGTGAGCTTATATTTACCTTGTATTGGTTGTGTATTTGATTGTTTGATAGAGAGGGGTGTGTGTAAGTAGTTCGCGGAAGGTGTGTTGAAAAGGTGAGGAGCGAGAGAGGCGGACGGCGTGGCTAGTTCCGTCAAGGGGTCCTATGCCTGCTCGGCTGTTGCAAATTTATAAGTATACTTCCTCTCCGACGTATGACAAAGGAACGCGAGAGCATTTGCTATGGATTAACTCGGGGCGGTTGGTATATTTTAGGGCGCTGCCGCCGAAGCCGAGTAAGGCAGGTTCTCGCCGAGGGAACTTCCCAGGATGATTGCGCGCTGCCCTTTGCCGAAAGAGAGGCCTTGGGGCCTAGGTCGGAAGGGCCAAGTGGAGCTGTTGAGATGCTTCGGGTCAGCGAGTTCCACTCTCAACGAAGGCCGCAAGGGGCGACCTGAGACGAGGCGTCGCTGAGCTAAGGCGGTCAAATTGGAAAGCGTGGCCGCTGCTGAGCTTGGGCGCCCGTCAGTGTGCAGGCCGCCAGCGGTTGCTGCATGCAGGAAAAGTAACCAGGTAGGAGATGTACTGATGCCTTAAGCCGATGTATAGCCAGGCAGGAATTTAGTGCGATGTGAAAATCTCGCCCTGTCAGATTTCCGTAGGGCGGATGCGTATTACCCCGAAAACTGTGGTAGGCAGATATGGAATGTCCGATTCAGAAAGCTGTGTTGTGGATTCGAGTATTTATGAAGAATGCCTTAATTGTTGAAAGAACCAGTAACTATACTAAATATTATAATTTTATAATATCAGAACTTTGCTTCATTGTATTTAGCTAACTTCTCCAAAGTACGTATCGTAAATATGAGGAGCTACCTATCCCGGATAAATGCTGAAGGGTTGTGTTGCTTATGAAGGGTGAGGCACTTGTAACATCACCATTTCCTTCGGGACAGGGGAGCGTCTCACTAAAATCAGGCGATGTAACGATGTTCCCTCATATAAAACACGACTGCCTACAGCTACTAACAATTATCAACTGTTGAGAGTGATGTTTGTGTTGGCCACTGAATACATGTGTGTTCAGCGCTGGCATCACTTAATTGCCAAATTATATTCATAATTGATTGGTGCTAAGCAGAAAGAGAACGTTCAACATTTCATAAAGTGGGCCATGAAAAATTAAACATTTTATTTTTGTTAATATATTCTCATTTTCAAATACCCTACCGCTACTTTGTTTGCTTGCCAACTGAGGTTTTAAAATATGATAATTTAGGAGCTTGTTTTTGTCTGCTTTACTGCACCGTTACAGTCGATTAACATCTGATAAATTAAACACTGACTTAAACATGTAATCAGTTCACATTTCTCTTGTTGTTAAAATGCAATATTTAATATTCAACCACCCGTTTCTGCCAATTCGTGTTGGCACTAAGCAAAAATATTCATTCGTAGCTATCTAAATAAGATTATAAATTAAAATTGTAAAATACTTCAAATACTGATAGGTCAATTTTAATTTATTTCAGTAAATGTTGTATTCAAGAAAAAATACATGGGATTATGTTTCCTAAGTAACTAGCAGCCAACCATACAATGAGTAAAGCAGACATTATTGTTTAACACTGACTTAAATGCAGCAACAGGTAGTGAATTACTTTAAAAGGTTATGTTTTTAGTGTTCACATTATCCCAAATGACCTATTACATCAGATTTAAACTGTTTTAAAGAACATGCCTTGTTTGAACCGATTTTTAAGTGCAAGTGATCAAAACTGCCTTTTTTTCAGTTTGTAAGCCAATTGCTGTTTTATAAGAAATACTTGTACGTTTACATAATTCTTTGCACACAAAAGTTACCGTATTCTGAAATGCCTACAGTATAATGTTTGTGAGCTGAATAAATGAAATAATACTGGTTATGAGCTTTATGTTTTAATTTAATGCGTGTAATTGTTTTCTGTAGGTGTCGGTGTAACTTACATAGAGTAATTAACATTTTCAATAGACTTGGGCTCGAATGGGTGCAAGACCAATGCTGACGGTCTGTCTCTGTGTGGTACCAAATTGAACGATGTCATATTGCAGCCCGTAACATGCGATGTCCTATACCAAAGTTGTTCTGAAAAAAAAAAAGTTACCCCCACCCCTCCAATATGTCAGCGTTCAATTTGGTAATGTAACAAGCAGCATAACAATCTAGTTATTTAAAAGGTATCTGCTTAGGCTACATATAATATTACTGGCTTAAGCAAAGTGTTTTGTATGGCATAATATTATTTGTTAATTTGCAAGTGTTTTGATAAACAGTTAGTGAATGTATGTCAATGTTTCATTTCATTCTTCCTTTAGGATAATTTTCTCAACTGTAGCAGCCGTACGACAAACCCAAATCCTGGTATTAGTCTAAAATCTGGAATTATACAAACCTGCTTCTTGCTAACCTCATCAACTAGAGGAACCGATGTTTTGAAACAAAGCAAGAAAAAGTTGTTGATGAAGGTACTTGCCTAATCAGACACTTTGCAAGTTAAATATTAAAAATAAGCTTACTGGTAATGCATATGCATACTTTGTTTTACACAGGGACGTTTCAGTTGCAGAGACAGAAATTATGTACAAACATCATGATTCGGAGATGTGATCATACTACTGGAGATATTGCAGCTAATTTTGCTCTCTTTTTAGATTGCTTACATTTAAAATTCACTATAATGTATTGCAGCAGAACACGAACAACTGTATAATTGATTCTCAGCTGCTGTATCAGGCAAGGGTGCAGCTAACAAGACTCAGTAGGGGGAAGTATCACAATGCACGTATCTACGAAAAGAAAACACACAAAAGAGAGAAATTATAATAAGTTTTCTCCTGCAATTAGACTAACGCCCGGTGGCGAGCAGACTCCTCCCCATCCCCACAGCACCAAACCTCCAGTCCCATCCTAAAACTTCCAACCCCCCTCACAGCTATCAACTCTTTCCGCAGTGCATTCCACTCCCTCGCCATCCTCACCTCTCCGTTCTCCACACCATCTGAATATTCTCACCGTTATTTCATTTTCCCTTAAAAGTTTCCTTAGTTTGCACGCCAAACCACCCTATCCCCCGCCGCGTTCATGACATACAACCTGACCAGCATTTCAACTCTCCTCCTGTCCCTTAACGATTTCCGTCCCAATTCCTTCATCATAACACTAGGCCTAAAGTTCCTTTCCTCCTCGCCAGCCAGAACCCCGCCTTTCCCATTTATTTACCATCCACCTAGCTGCCCTTCTCTGTACCTTCTCCAGTTTTTGCGCCTCAACCTCCACGTACGAATCCCACTCGGCAGCAGCATATTCCAATGCTGGACGAACAATCGTGAAACATGCCCTTCCCTTCATTTCACCACTAACTCCTTTCAACACCCTCCCCAGCAGTCTTAAAGCCCTTCTTCCCTTTTTACCACTCTGTCTACCCTAGATCAGCCTGTATCACAACCCCTAGATACTTAATTATTTGTGAATAAAACATTAATCCCGTGCACATATTGTGCTACGAGGTTCAACAAGTGATTAAGAAGCTTATATTGTGATGTAAGAAGAGGAATTGCCATTATATAAGTACAAGACAGCACCTTCAGCTACCCTCCCCCCCTCCATAAATTTCCAATCCCTGTTTCATAGCAATTAAGTTAATTTTACGTTGCCATGTTGCACTGGGGTCGTACAGTATGCCACATATTTGTGCACAATTTTAACAGTATTGGGTAGGATGAATTCTCACTTGAATGTTGTTATGTATAGCATCTGTTGTGGGAGAGTTACTGCTATAGTCACAACAGACATAGCTCTGAGAAACATAACTATCATTAAAAAAATGCAAGTGCTGGTAGGCTAGAGTAGGCCAAGTCTGTTAATACGTTTAATACGAAACGTGTGAGGACATAATAAAATCATGGTAAGGTAAGAGAAAAGTAGCTCCTCATAGTTTTGCAGTACAATTTGACTTTAGTACCTACTTTGCAGGCCTGACTCACACATTATTTTGTATTAAAAAGAAGTGATAGTTTGACAGTTTGCCTAAATATTTATTTTTTAGTACTGTATGTGTAACCAAAGTACGTCAAGTATTTGTCACTTTGGCTATGTAACCCGAAACCAAAATTTTGACAATAGTTTTATATGTAACAGCCGATAGTTTAACCCTACATTTCGCAGTAATCTAGCTTTATAAACTTCAGTTTTAAGGCATGTATTTGTTTTAATTTTTTTTGTATGACAACCTAGTTTTTTATGCGATGTAATTTTGCTGAGGAATTGATAATTAACATTATAACTATAGTCATGTACGTAAAGTAAAGACATATTTTTGCTCATTTTAAAGTTTGTAGGCCTATTGTGATGCTGAGGCGTGCATACATATGTTTTTATCCCGCGCAGTAAAACAAAGTCAGCTGGTAAAATGTACATACTGCAAAAGTAAATATTGGCGTGTATTTGTGACCTCCTTGCACACATCGATCGGTTCTTGCATCACGGTGCTTCCGCTGAGAGTGCTGTAACATGGCATTAGTGATCATTGCAGTTGCCATTCTAAACCTCCTCTTTTTTCTACGGTTTCCGTCACGCACTAGCCAATGACAGCAGAATAATCGCACGAGACGATCTGGTATTCTATAGACGTTGGTGTAGAATGACAGCAGGAGATCAGAGATGAGAGAAAAGTACAGATGGAGCATTATCAGCCCATACCGAGGCTAAGCAGACTGTTTATTCAGGTTTCAATATGGCGGAGTGCAATCAGCAGTTACTGTAGATCACAGCCGTAGAACAGGTCTGTACACTCGCCTAGAAACTTGACCCCATTGTTGTTTGGCTGCAGTTCGCCAAGTTCACGATAATGCTGTACGTCTTTGGAGACGCAATCAAGGCGGTCGGGCTCAAACTCCGCCCACTTTCCTCCCACAAATATAAGCAATTTATCAAAACTAACTTTTTATCAATTTATGAAATAATTCCTTCGCTCGAAATCCTAAAGAATGGCTTCAGCAATCTTTATTTGCTTTATAATGTAAACAACGTAAAAAAGGGGGCGGGGTTTGAGCCCGACTACCCTGACTGCAGCGCCAAAGATGCACAACACTCTCGGTAACTTAGTGAACTGCAGCCAAACAAGGGGGTCAAGCAAAATACAATGGTAGAAAGGCGAATGTCCAGACCTGTTCTTTCTACGGCCGTGCTGTAGATGTATTGAGAAACTAGGTTATGGTTGGACAACCCACAGCTGCATTACACAAGTTGCTATTGTAATAAACAACAATTTTCAGTTACCATAATAGCGGATGGGCTCCTGCCCCTTCCGTCTCAAGGCCTCATTCCCCTCACCTTAAAGACATGCGTTATGCTCCATCTGCGTGTTTCTCTAATCCCTGCGGGAGAATTTCTCTATGTGTGTGTTATTTATAATCCGCGAGTATGCACATCACGGCCTGTTATCATTTCTGGAGATATGTTAACCATCAAAATGTTATGTGACACAGCCACTTGGAGCGCTAACATCGTGTATGTATGCATGCATGTAAGCATGCGCCTTGCTTCAAATTTTTGCAAATGGCTACCATGAGCAGTCATTTTTGTTTGTAATTGAGGTTAAACTTAACATAAATTGAAATTGGTGTATTCAAGAAATTGTTGTGCGCCAGGATTAGAAGACCGAACATCTATCAGAAACATGTTTCCTGTGTTGTCGGATTCTACTGTTTCAAGTTATGGAAAAGAGAAATAGCATAACCCAAGTTTGTTGTTTTGACAATAAAAAAAATTATTCTTTCTGCAACATTCGCAGTACACATTGTGCAGAAGATTATTTTAGCCCTGGTACCAAAAGGCTAAATGCAGTATATTTTCCTACGTTGGAATTGCCGACAAAAATGAACAACGAAATTCGTGTATCTCCTTGGGAATGACCAAGTAAGCATGTAGGTGTAAATGAACGATTAGAATCTCCTATATGCACAATACTTTTACTGGGTGAATTTGTCAGTGTTATGTTTAATGCAAAATATTAATAATAGGCAAACGAAAAGTATTCTACACACAATAACACACAGTTTAAGACTATTCTATTTTCCATTGTTTTTGCTATAATAATTATTTTTTAAGCTTAAACGTGAGCAGATATCAATAAACTGTCTGGCAGTTTTGGTTTAAAATGATATGGGTTTGGGAATTGTTGACAAAATGAGATTATGTGCTGTATGTACATGGAGGTGGTCTGCGGGAACCACTTTCAGGTGGACAATTGATAGGATATGGGCATTATTTTGAACAAGGTGAAAGTGATTATAAGGCTATGATTGTGAAGTTTACAAGGAAGACAGTGGTCAGCAAGGATATGCAGATAAGATGGTCAATATATGGCAAAGACAACCGAATACAAATACGATAACTAGGAGTAGTGCTGCAAGATGACCTAAGTTGGAAACAAAAGGTAAAGAGTGTGGTCATGAAAAGAAAGAGAGCACCAGGTATACAGGCAGCGTGCTGGTCGTAAAGAGTGTGGTCATGAAAAGAAAGAGGGCACCGGGTATACAGGCAGCGTGCTGGTCGGATTCAGCTGTGAGGTAAAAGAAATGATATGTTACACAATGGTATGGCCAGTGCTAGAATTTGCTGCAGCAGAATGCAACCCATGTGTGGAGATGGAGGTGCGGGAGTAGGAGAAGGTGTAAAGAAGGGTAGCGAGGTGGGTGAAGGGTGAATTTTCCAATGTACTTCGCCTGACAACACCTCTAATATATTTTATAATTTTTTGATATTGCTACGTAAATAACCATGGATGAGTATTATTTTACTATTTAATACTAATACAAATGTTAAGGCGTATCGAATAATGAAATGAAACCAATCTGCTCGTTTTTATTTCACGATACCAATATCAAATGATACATTCTTTTCTACATGTACTCCACCTGAAAGTATATTTACATTGGCATCTCGAATTACATGATACTACACACAATCACTTTGACAGTATCAGTAATATTTCAAGGAAAGGATGTACACAGTGTAATTTAACTTCAACAACTTACATTGCATCACCATTGTCCATTCTGTTCCAATTATTCCCAGGAATATTAGTCCAAAATGAGACTTTACACATATTCAATTTACTTTCACAATCATAATCTAAAATATATCTGCATACTACACACTACAATAACCGTTAGACAACCTTACACTTAATTCTAATAAAGGCTTCACTAATTTGCATAACATTATCATGCTTATAAAGAAAAGTATTTCCTGCATTCTCAATCACTGTCTCGTGAATCAACAATTACTTCCAACCTATCTAAACCATCGTTGGAGATAACGTTACTTTTATTTCTCATTCTTAGAATTCTTAATACATTCACGAATATATTATTACATAATCATTATACACCGAAATACTCTGCTTATCACTATAAAGCTACAGTTGAAACTTATTTTCACCTTTAAATAACAATGACTCACTTCACATTTCGTAAGCACAATAACACACTACACACATACTACATTTGTTCTTCAGTTGTACCAACCAAACTTACGTGGGTAACTTCCCCTCCTTACATGTATTACCACATTCAACATATTTCATTGTACTGTACTTCGCTATCACCATTACATTTCCATATAAATATTGTTTTGTTTGTATCACTTTATTTAGGCCTAGCATTACGTACATTACTTCTTTCTATTCTCCTTAACTGTGCTGCTACCATACCCAACATTATTTGTAACATGTATGGCATCATATCTTTAAACATACATTTTGTTTGGCATCTGAAGTAACACAAACCATATAATTTATTAAGCACTAAACTTTGGCTTTTGCAAAAGTAAATAAGTTGATAATTTGTTAATACAAACACGTATTAATAACCCGCAAATAATCTTAGTCGTAGTGATCCAAAATTGTTCAAATGTGAATTCAACGGTCCTGCATATCAAAGTTTCAGTCGACATGTGCAAAATCATTTCATATTAATTTCTTACAGTTACGGTAATGTGACAAGTTTTTGTTACGTTCAAATAGATCCTGTGTTGTCGAAGGATGGTGTGACAGATGTACCCAGTACTCAAAATCCCTTGGAAGGATCTGTAGGTATGTTACATTCTAATTTCTTTGTTTGGAGATAGTTATTTAAAGGTATGTATATGCATTTTTGTCTGGGAGTTTAAAAAACGATCTTTCATATTTACTGTTTTGTGGTATTTTATAGTTGTTACTGTAACCAACCTGCATAATAAACTATAATTGACTGCCCTCGCGCTGAGCAACTTGATTCTCCCAGTTTTCCTGGAAGCTTTTTTATCACCGTAACAAATTTGTTTGTTCTTGAATGTGTTCAAACCGAACGAAGTCTTCAAGAAAGAAAATGTATTATTCTAAGTTGTTTTTCGTTTTAGCACCCCTAGACTATGAGATTCCCTTCAACTTCTCCAAGATGGCATCAGTACACACATAAACTTCAGCTTGATTTTTTGCTGTACCTTATTTAAAATAAAACAAATATATACTGTTATTTAAAAACATGTATTTTAAAATTCTAAAAACAAAGCATGATATTGAATTATTTTATTTAAATTTGAAGATTTCAAAATATACTATCAAAAATGGCTTGGGCTTTAGAAATAAAAACATTATTTATTACAAGTTTCTCTATAACTGTACACAATCGTATTTGTTAATAAAAAGATAGGTAAGAGACATAAGTTACCAGGACATACTTTTCAAGACTATGTTATTTCTTACTGATGGAGAGCAAATGAATTTCTTGAAATAATTGTAGCATTGTGATATTAATTACCAATTATAAATTATAGTGAATTATACTTTCTCCTTTATTTGAGCAATTTGTTTAACAAACACTAATTTAACATGATGTAATTACAAATTTCCCTTATTAATTGCCGGTACTTTTAACTGTTACACTGGTGAAAATTAATTAAAGAATATATTGTCTGACATTTAGAAATGTAGATTCCATCTAGGCCTTAAGCTTTGTTACTAATTAATATTTCAGTATTTATTTCTAAATAAGCAGTCACGTCCAGAACTGTACTGTTACCAGATCACTACAATTGTTTCTTGAGGTGCCTTAGAGCTGGAAAAGTTTCTGTCCTCAGTAAGATATACTTTAATGGGTCAACAGTGGTCTGCATGTAGTAATTGTATGCCAAGATTTTATATTTAATGTAGTATGTATAAGCAATGTCTGCTCTCTATCACAGTCATATTCTCCTCTGAAGATGCAATTATTGCAAACAAACATCAGTTTAAAAAATGATAGCTACATAGAATAGCTGAGGTTATCGATGAGTTGAAACTAGAGTTAAGTATACAAGAATGCTATGGTGATGCACTGCAAGTCACAGTTGATCTGTGAGACGGCGACCTACACTTTCAAGGGTAACTGTGCGGCGTGAGGGGGTGAGGAAACTGGGGGCAGGGTAGGAGCTTGTCGGTTGGTGGCAGTATCGTGTACAACCAGAGGTATTGCTTGCAATGCTGTTGTGTGTATATACTTTTCTTTCACAGCATTTCCTAGTAGCTAATATTGCTGACCAAAAAGTACAAAATCAAGTGCAGCTCACAGTTGATATTTTCTTCCATATCTCTTATAACTATAACTTGTTTACAAAATTAAAATCTTTCTCTTCAGTTATTCCTAATATGTATATACACTATCCGCAAAGTGCAATGTTGTGGGCTATCTGACCAGTCAATTAGTATGGTTTCACTAAGTGTGCAAAACCACCTTCGATTTGAAAAACTTATTGTGAATAATTAGTTCTGTTAAGCATTTATACTGTTATTTAACTTTACATAATATAATGTTCATTGTGCATAGGCCCACATATTCGTGTACTTTACATTAAGGCAGTCAAAAGGCATATTGTTTCTATTTTCGTTGTTCATGTCTTTGGTGATTCTTTGACTAAATGTTTATTAATATCTCCATATAGTAACTGTAATACACTGTTACTACTATTTATTTATTATACTATTCCATGTTTTGGTTCCAGATTCTGCTAATGTAGACACACTTCAAGAGTTTTGTAGCACAGGTGTAAAGAGACAATCATCATCATGGTAAACAATTCCAAGAAAACGGACCTGTCTTGAACCATTGCTGCAGTCTGTGAATGTGAAGATGGTAAAAGATTTTACCCCAAAGGCCAATAATTTGTATGGTGTGGCTAGGAAAATGAAAAGACTTGCTGAAATTTCTGAGCACTGCGAAAAGACTAAAGAAATTTTCCTCCTCTGAAATTTTCAGGGCTGTGGAGATGAGTTCAGTGGTGAGGCGATTCATTATGTCGCAAGTAAGGACAAGTGGAATGAAACCAAAAGGTAGACGGTTCACCAGACATAATAAAGTTCTAGCTTTAGCACTGTACAATAGCACAGGGGATGGGTACAGATTACTCCGGAAATATTTCAGTTTGCCTCAAGAAAGGTACTCTTGGATATGTTGAAGAAGGCAGGTACCACTTAGCGCAGGAATAAATTAAGTAGTTTTTAACAGTCTGAAGAGCAGTGTCACCAAATGAAAGCCTTCTGAAAAAATGTGTCCATACCTTTGACGAAACTGCAGTATTACCTCAAATTCATTGGAACGAGTCTCAAGATACGTAGCGGAATTTGAAGATCATGGACGTAAAAGGAAACCAAAATTTGCAAAATATGAATTGGTATTTATGCTTTGTGGCATCAAAAAGCGATGGAAACAGCCTATTTGTTACACTTTTCCGGAAGGTACAGACAATTCAGCTTAAATTGGCTAAGATTTTAAAAGATGTAATCCGTAAAGTTAAGGATGCCGGCCTTAATATTGTAGCAACTGTATGCTATCAAAGCCAAACCAATGTTGCAGCCATCAACATATTGGAAAGAGAAACAAGCGAGACTTTTCTTCGGAGAGAAGAGTGTCGTTACCACGGATTCACAATTTATGGGGTTGAGATCATCCTTTGTTTGATCCTCCTCCCCTACTGAAAGGCATAAGGAATAACCTGTTAAAGAATGACCTACATTTTGTTGAGGATGGGATGAAAAAAGTGGCAAAGTGGAGGCACATAGAACAGTTGTATGAAGTTTACTAGAGTTGTCCTAGTAGACTTCGGGCACGGCACGTGAAGGACAAAATTAAGAAGATGAATGTGAGTTGTTGTGCCCAAGTGTTTAGTCATCATGTCTTAACTGCCATGCTGCACATAGCTGACAGACGTAAGTACTTTGTGTTTCTTCCGGGATCGTTATGCATGCCTTATTTTATTTTCATGTATTACCTTTTACCGTATTTGTAAATAAAACTTAATTATCTTAACGTTACTTGTGTCACTGATAGGTCCCGAGAGTGGTTGAGTGGCTAGCACGATCACCTTCCAACAAGGCAATATGGGCTTGATTCCATGCAGGGTCTCGCCATTTTTGCATGTGGAAATTGGGGTATGGAAATTAACTTTGATCCATGGTGTTCATTCCAGGAACTGTCTCAATTCTACCACATCACCTCTCACTGACTCTCAAGACCTACCCATTAAGATCCATCTGAACCACTTACCTCAACATACCTGACCGCTTTCTTTAGTTACTGCTCATAACATTATAGTCATAACTACATATAATTAATCTTTATAAAATGTGGCAAGTCGTTTTTCCTTCCATCGGAATTAGTAATTTTGCAACATAAAATATAAAATTAAACAATTTAGATAAAATTTTAAATAATTTGACAGTGTTTATGCTGTCAATTCATTGATTGACCAGTGATTGAACTTGGTCAGTTTGCTTGCCTCAAACCGTGTGTGTATGCTTGTCCACAGCTGCTGCAGGAAAGCCAACAGTTGATGAAAATGCTACAGACACTGCTGATTTGTTCTGTTCTTCGATTAACTCTTTGACAGTTCGAATGGTGTTGCCTTTAGTTACAAACATCGAAAACCATTTATAGTTGCCATGATGAAGAATTCACCCGATCTCAATTTGTGGAATAAATGCTTGCGTGTTTTGAAGACCATGAAGTTCGTTGATTCTCGAGACAAACCCTGCAATGTGGCATCACTGAAGAACTTCATTCCTAATTTGGAAGGTCTACAAGTCAAATTGAAGAGCTTGAGTGAAACTGGCAAACAGAAACACATGCCAAACTAAAAGGATCCTCTGGAAATTAGATATTAGATCTCATGTTCACCCTTAATGTTAGTATTTTGCATCTTCCTTGAAAACATTGTCGCTCAACAATTTAATGTCCTCTCTTTCAGTTCACTCAAACTGTGAGGAAGATGAAAGTGTAAGTGCTCTGGAAAACCTGTCACAATTTCTTTGTCAAGAAACGAGCATGCCACAGGACTATGGCTGTATTCCACTCCAACAAGAAAAACATATGGAGAAATTAGATCCATATAGTATTCCTGTTGTGTCATACCTAGCAGGTTTTGTTGTAAAGCAGTTGAAAAAGAAAATACATAGCAAAGGATGTTGTAAAAATATTTCAGCACAAAAGACTCAATTACAACACAGTCTCATTTTTCAAAGGGAGCATGCTAACGATAGGCAGTCGTTACAGTATCCATCATCGAATGTGACATCAGCCCTATACAAGGCAATACTGATCATTTGTGCAATATTGTCCAAGGTATGTCATTACCGAGAATGGGCATGTTCATACAAAATGCTCTGCATACTAAGTTGGCAGATTTTCTGAAAGGTTGTCCCAAGCGGGAATAAATACTGATCAAGACATTTGCAACTGTAATCACCAGAATTATAATTCATCATTGGTGTCGCACAGTCAACAGAATCCTGTGTGACAAGGGAAAAACCTACAACCATGAGTGATGCAATCCAAAGATTATTCATTTTTAAGGAATGACAAATTTAACAAACATCAGACGAAGTAGTTCTTGGTCTGCCGTGACTTGGCTTCATCGATTGGTAACCCTGGGCTTTGCTTCATCGAGCCTGGACAACCTAGACAGGGCTTTATTGCCTGGTCACCCTAGACTGGTCATCATTGCCTGGTCACCCTAGGCTGTGTTTCATCGCCTGGTAACCCTAGTCTGGACTTTATCTCCTGGTCACCTTACATTGGTTTACATTTTGTGGTTAACAGTGTCAGAGCATCCAAAAATATATATTGCAAGAGAAGTGAACACAAAAATTCACTGTTTCTCTCATTGCACAGTCATCCTTATTCATATTTGTGTAATAATTAGTGTCTCCTGGCATACAAATTTAAAAATTTTGGCACTATCAAAACATTTAGCTGTAGCATATTGTTTATGCTTGCAGGCATTAATATACATCTAGTATCTCGCATTGTGTGCCAACAGTTGTCCAGGCAGAGGGTAAAGTGTACTTACTTGACAAATCAGTTGCAGCACATGCGGCATTACGCAAACAAATGTTTGACTCCTGTTACAACACTAAAGTAGCGAGAGCCTTGCCACCCTCAAACAATAGCTCAGAACTAAGGTGCTGTGAACTGGTTTATAAATACATACCTAAATCTCGACAACACCCAGGTCTCAATATAATATAATTGCAAACAGCACTAGAATATCGTACACTGCCTAAGCCAGCGAAACGTCGTACAATAATGTGTTCGTTCTTTCGTATGTGTGTCACTATCGAGAAGTACCAGCATGTGAGTACCTCAACCCTGTATATTTACTAATATAACATAGAGGGTAAAATCATACAATATATTTGCTTATGTTATTATCTCTTGACTCGCAGGGCAATGAAGCTTGCTTAAACTAGCAAAATGTGTTTACTGTGCACTAGCTCAAGTCATGTATCTTCTGACGGAAACTTTCGGTCATCCATGATGTTGAAGAAACTAGGGTGGGGCTCATTGAAGGAAATGAGAACTGTGGAAAGGCTGGTCAGGATATACAAGGTGGTGAATGGAGAGGGAGGCTGGGTAAGACAGGCGCCATATAAAGGAAGAGTATAGAAGAAGAGGGAATAATAGTAACAAGATTCAGGTGACGTGGAGCAGAACGGAGAAGAGTTAGAAGTCAATGCTTAAGAAGCCTCCCTAATTAATAAATTATCCAAATTTCACATGCTTAGTTTGTTCTAATTTCTTTATAAAATGATACACATAAGACAATTGACATTTTCGAAACAAAGACAGAAGCCGTACTTTGTTACTAAAGGCTGAAATTACGTAATTAGAAATTTAGCCACCAGAACATATTATATTTCAGAGTTATTAGAAGCCAGTGTCGAGATTCAGTTACTTACACAGCAGCTTCAGTTATTATGTATTCTCGTGGTACGGACAAATTCCAGGCCCTTGAACTGAGGGCCTGAGGAAATGAAACAGTTTTAAGTAATTATACAGAATAGTCAGTCATAAATAACCAACAAAAAGTTTCCAAAAGGGTATTTCTTATTATTAACATGTTTTCAACAAATCCGAATATAATGTTACAAGCTTAACCAAAACTTACATGTGGGCAATTCTCTGAGCTCTTTGGGATAGAGGTCTTATAATTAGAAATAAAAGAGTTATAGTAAGTAATTGATTTACTAGCTAACAAAGCTTATAAAATACACAAAACAACAATCAACTATAACTTTCACAACACCCTTAATTATGCACACAATTACTACTGTGCCACAGAAATGCTAATTAACTTTGAAAATTAAATCACAAAAATATTTACCATTAATTAATTGAATACTACAACAAATCACAATAAATGTTCAGTCATATATCCAATTAACAGTATTTCAAATAGTGACAATGTACAACCTAACCGAAGTGGTGATGGCTCACCATGTGCTGCGCAGCACCCGGAGTGCACCACCGTCTTCAATCTTGAGGTCTTCGGTTCGACTCCCGTCGTGCACCTACTTGTTGTCCGTCGACCAGCAGCAGTCCTCTTGTTTCGCCCAATACTGCTCCGAAGGCATGTGCCTGTAACCTCACAGTATATTCTGACGTCACCAAGATGTCTTCACCAGTCTCTCTCCACAAGCTCTCTCCTCTAGTACGACTAATAGCGAACTCTCCCCAAATCTGTTGATTCGGGCCTAATATACTTCGGCCAAACCTAACCGCATTACAGGGGTCTAAAAATAGACAATACATCACACTTCGGACGTGACCGGAGTCTCGTAGGCCGATTTCACGGGGTAAAAGCGCAGTTGGAACAGGTCTATGGCGTAGTTTCGACGGAATTCCCATCATGTAGCCGCCCAGCTTGTGATTCATGGGCTAGTCCAAACAGTGTTGCGACACAGCTTCCAACCACCCGGCACTCATACACAGCATGTAACAGTATGTTATGAGTACATAAAATATAGCTGATTGTGTGAAGGGCAATCAAGTTCTGGAAAATTGTGGAGAAACGTCAATAAATGAAAGTTTCAAAGAGATAGAAACTTAGAAGGTACCATAAATAAATATTTACTGGCTTGACCCCAGTATTTACCAGAACATTATAGCCCTCCCGAGAATGTATTTTTGTATGTACATTTAATATGCCATAGGTAATGCAGAAGGATATTATAGAATAACAAAAAAAATTTAATATGGAACTCGACACAACACAATTTTTGCTAGCATATTGTAAATTATTTATGAAGAAAAACAATGACTTTGCAGATAAAGCAACAGTACCTTGAGCTCGGCTATCCTATATACGAAAATTTAAATATCTTCTAAAATCTTAGATTTTATTTTAACAGCAATATAATTGACCTAAAAACATTCCAAGAATATGGAAAGCGTAAAACTAACAGGGTAAAAAAATACACATTGTCAGACAAAAACAGCCTCAACTACAGTACTCCTAACCAGTTAAGACAATTTGGCAATGTAACACAGTTAGGTAAGCAAATTAAAAATAACCTAGTGTAAATCATGTGTTTGTAAAAAATAATCAAAGCATTCCTATTGTAATACGATCCTCCTGACACACCAAGGAGAGCAGTCTTCTGTCGATACCACTGAAAATAACCGTTCCCTGGATGTCTTCTCCTCTTTATCGGTCTTTCTTTTAAGAAAATTTGCACTGTTAATTTCTTATATGACAATGCCTGGTTGTCTTTTTGTTTTATAAGCAATAAAACTAATGTGTTTTCTGTTTCGATTTATTTTTAATTTCTTTAGCATTTACAACAACCATTCAACAAAAACTGTTTCTTGTTTCTCTTTGTCCATAGAGCATAACATAGAATTCAGTACTTCCCAATCATCCTCCTCCTTAAAGATTAAGTCTCACAGGTGGTTTGATAATGCGACCATATCGAGTCGATTTTAACTTGTTTATACATGATATTGGTGAAGACGTCACTTCAGTGGTCTTAGATGCTTGCATCTTGGAGTCAGAAGGCTCCACTGAAGAGACCGAGTGTTCATCTGGAACAAACGGTGAAACTGAGTGCTCAACTGGAATGTAAGCTTCCAATATATTGGTAGGCATCATCTTCTCATTGGGATACTGGTTGAGGTGAAACCGGTTTCTTCTTAATCTTCTACCTCCCGTGTCAACAATGTAGGAGCGTGGTTCTGTCGAGGGTCTGATGATAATGCCTGGCCGTCGGTCTGATGATAATGCCTGGCCGTCAAACATATTTTACCCAAACTGAATCCCCAGACTTTAAGGGTTGAATTGGACTAACTCTATGGCGACGATTATAATTTATTTTGTATTGCGGCCTGTAGTTCTTCTCTTTTTGATGAAGGAGTGTATTATTCGGCTTCTCATCTAAATTTTTTGGTATCATTGGCATAATTTCCCTTAGACGTCTTCCGAATAAGAGATGTGCTGGACTATACCCATACGAAATAGGTGTGTTGCGATATGATAGTAAGGCCAAGTATGGGCCCTTTTTGTTTTTTTTAACAAACATTTGGCTATTTTGACTGCTGCTTCCGCTGTTCCATTACTTTGATGAAAATGGAGGCTGCTCCTGGTTACATGAAACCCATATTTTTTTAGAGAAGTTCAGAAATTCAGCATTTTCTGGCACACTAAGCTGAGTTCCACTTCTGATCTAACTTCTAACGGAATTCCAAAGCGGCTGAAAGTAGATTTACACTTTTCGATTATTTCTTCTTAATTCAGTCTCTGAAGTGGGTAAATGTCGAAATATCTTGAAAACAGTCTGATATTACAAAAAACCATTTGCCTTCATATTAAAACAAATCTAAGGCAGCTGATTCCCATGGTCTATTCGGCATAGTACTAGGGAGAAGATATTGAGAAGATGTTATCTCCGGAAGACAATTGAAACCCAATATGGATGTTCAATTAATAAAAGATGGAGACAGTTTTACAGGTGCAAAAATTTGAGGGATGTTTTCACAAACATAGAAAAAAAATAACAATTTTATTTAAGTTTCGTAATTTATTTGTGGGCACAAGATATTTGCATCTTGGAAATTTAAAAAAAAAAAGACCCATATAAAACAATTAAATTCAGGTACAAAGTTATTACACAATTCCTTCAAACTCCAAACTCATATGAAAATATCCAAAGTTACTCCAAACAAAAAAAAAAATATACATTAGTTATAATAATCACGCCCCTTGATATACAAAGACATTAATCATACCACAAATACATCAATGATAACAAACTCGCCCCTTTGGTATACGAACATTCCAAGATATTATTGTTTCCTCAAATGATTCAAACAATTTTCCAAAACTGTAATATGGACAAAACCTTGGTCCCCATAGTAACTTATATTCATTGCGGACTTCTCACAATTATTTTTAGACCAACATGAACCATGACAATAATAATAAAATAATACCAAAAACGAAACTAACCATACCCATAGAATTTACTTTTAATCAATCAAATCTCTAATCGGGCATAGTGACATTTAAAGAAAAATACTTAACATGCTACCCCTAGGGCAACCAGCACGCCGTCTCTGACCATTTGCTGCTGGCGCACCCCTACATATACTAGACACGCATCCCCTCCACTCAGTCTTTCGGAAACATCCAGAAAGCTAAACAATGGCAACACAGCATATCTTCAACTGTCGACGATAATCTTGGCAACGCCGCGGAGTGGTAGCAGATGCAAAATAGATGCGGCAACACCGCATCATTCTTCACAATCGATAGTAGACTTGGCAACACAGTGGCAACACTCC
>PNEQ01094297.1:0-12110 GCA_003012365.1 Medauroidea extradentata | reverse complement strand
CAGAACTGCACAAACGTGAAATGTAAGTATTCATTTCATATAACAAGCCCTCCACATATTTCTGCTCAATAACAGACATTGTTATAATTTCGATGTAGAATGAAACCAATATGCGTAAAAATAACAAACATGACGGGAGACAAATGAGATGCAGGTCGACCATTGCGTCTCACAATGAAGAACTGGGCCCAAAACAAATTAGGTCAAAGGCGGACCTTGACAACTAGCTCTATGCCTTGATGTTCTGTAACTGTGTGTATATTAAGAAAAGAAAAAAAAAAGAGAAAAAGGGACTAACACAGAAGACTAGATTTTCTTTGAGCAGTTACCTTGTCTTTCAAGTATGGCAGCTACATTCTCATAATTGGGCAGAAACCCAGATATAAAGTTAACCAGTACTTGATTAGACAGAGCTTCTTTGCATCGGACTATTTTGAATGAATCCACAAAGGTCCATTAAACAGAGGGTCCAGTAGAAGGGGGAGCTACTAGGAGTGAGCAGGCAAATGTTAACCCTATAAAGGTTCAACAAATCTCAGTGAATGTCTATGGCATACAGGAGAAAGACCCAGACAGGTCTGAGTACTCTCACAGGCTGCTGCAAGCACTTATCCCAGCCTGGGGGGTTTCAACAGATAAGAGAGGAGTCTGGAGTTCTTCTCTTGAATATAATCAGACAGTGTTGTGGACAGCGAATGACTGTCCAGGAAATAAGGGAAAGTCTCAAAGGTGATGGAAGAGATCTTGTAATTCAAGATGTCGATTATTCTAATATTGAGGATATAATTGCAGCATTGACTCGTGGAGTAGGAGACCCTGAAAAACTGGTGTGGGACAATGTGACACATGAACAAGTAATATGCTGTGGATATCTCTGTGCATTGGCAGTGGGAAAAGAGTTGACATCGCAAAATGAGCGACAGTACCTTGCTAAACTACTCAAGAGTCTGAATAAAACTGCTGGTACGAATCTCACCCAAAGCAACTACCCATCTGTTCCCTGGAACAATATCGCTGACTGGTGTCAAAACCAGGAGCACACCAGAATCCTTATATTTACTAAAGTGAAAGCAGCATATGAAAGTGCATCTTCTGCTCCAGGGTCTATCTCCAAGATGTTAGACCTTGTGTGGACTCTATGGAGGGGTGCCTATCAAACGCACAACCTGATATACAGATAGGTGGCTCTAAAAGCCCCCTATGTACTGAGACAGCCTGAAGTATCTGAAGAAGCAATGTTGCTCTTGAAACACACAGTTTGGATCAAAAGTTATCAGGGTGATGTAGATTATCCTACCGACTGCGCCATGTTTTATAAGCAATAAAACTGATGTGTTTTCAGTTTCGACTTATTTTTAATTCCTCTAACATTTAAAACAAACATTCAACAAAAAGTTTCTTGTTTCTCCTTGTCCATAAAGTTCAACATAGAATTCAGTACTTCCCAAACACTTTTTAACTAATGTAACAATTTACAAAGAATAGGTGGCAGTTATAGGAGAGTTGTGTTAGCATAGCAGATTTGAGGAAAAAATATTATTTGTAGCACCTTTGACACAATACACGATAAAAAAATTTAAATTGATTTCGCTAAATGGGCACAAAGACAATGTATGCACATAGCAAACGTACTGCTAAAAATTACAGACATTTTAATAATCTTCTTCGATATCTGTACGGTACAACAGTTATTCGTTATTTGCCAATACAAATGGTAGCAATGTTTTTAAAAGTCAACAGTGTTGCATATAAACACTGGTTTCTTAGGATATTTTAACAGAGTGTGATTTTGCCTTATGCATTTTGTGCTACAGATTCAAGGCAAGAATTATTTTTTTTAAATAGTGGTATGTAATTCTACCGCACGTCACTTTCATTCGATATTGTTACACGAACATGTTAAAAGTACAGACAAAACACATGCGTACACTATTGGTAATATAGTGTCAATAAGTACCAAAATCTGCATTATTTAAATCATTTTTTTGTCTTCAAAAATATTCGATGTTAAATATAGTACTAATTTCCGGCATTAGCTATCAGTACGAGCAAGATATAAGATATGGTATGGTCAAGTTACAGATAATGGTATACGTAATATAAAGATATTACAGGTTATCATTTAATTAGTTTTGGAAATGAATACATCCATAAATTTTAATGTAATATATATTTTTATTCAAGTTTACATAATTTAAAATTATTTAATGATTTATGTATATGTATATATTAATGCTTAAAAATTTAGTAAAATTCACTTTGTTTTCTATTTGTAATAATAATGTTAGGTCATCCTTCCATTTATAGTCTTGGTAAAACATTTATCTATGGTTTTGAAGTTTGTTATTTGGTTGTCAAGGAAAAATGGCTAGTATAGCAAAGAATGTTTGGAATCAGTAAAACTTTGTAGAAATCATTCTTGGTCAGAAATTCAAGAATGGAAGTTACTCTGGTGAGTTCTGTTAAAATGGTTGTTGAACTCATAATTATATGCAACAGGAGATGAGTTACCATTTTAGAAAGCTGGAACAAAGGAATATGTTTTTTTTTAACCTATTACTTTCTAGGTTGGAAATGGTATCTACAACCAAAAATGCAAAGTAAGATTAACTTTTCCTTGCTTCTGCTTCATAGGTATCTTGGCGAGCTTTTTAACTTTGTTCTTCAGTCTGGTTTTTATCACCCAGAAGCCCAAGAGTCTCATACTACTGACAAATGCTGCATATTTAATGTTTTGACATAAGTAAAAGAAAAAACTGCTTCTAAGTTCAAGATTGCTCAAAAAGAACATTAAATGTTAAGTTTCCCTTTTCCTGTAAGAAAGTATTGTAAGGAAGGATGCAGGAGTAGAGAAATTTAGTGCTTATTTTATTTTCTTTTGCCATCTATAAACCTCCACCATGCCTACAGTACAGTATTGTAAATTTTGCTTACTTTTATTAAACTACATAAATGATTGCCTGTTTTCCTTTTTGTCTAGAAATGCAGCTGTTCTATCGTAATGTTAAATGTTGATTTCATTGTATTTTCTTCACGCAATATTATCAATTATCATTTTTTATTCTGGCGCCCACCCACACATATTTACCACACAAAGATTTTTCTACAATACAAAAATTGTATCTAAATTTAATTTTTTGCTATAGGTAGGCCTAGATGAATGTGCAGTAGTTATAATTTGGTAATGTCAAAAGGAAGCAGTTAAAACGTACAGTAATTGAGTTATAAGTTTATCTTCGCAGTTATTGTTTATACTGTGTGCAGGCTGTGTGTTAATTTAAAATATTTTTTTGTTACTTGAAACGGTGAATATGGCATTGATTCTATTGATATTTATTTTTAAATTCGTTCGTTGTCGGACTCACGACACGCTAAAATACCACATCAGTGAATCGACGGTCGAGTCGTTCAATTGAAATGCTTTGATGAGCGACAACCTTAACCAAGCTCGCATTTTGACGAAACATCTTTCCATTCACGTGTCGTTCTGACGAGAGGAAGAAAACACGTATCACACTCGGCCTACTGGGTTAAGTATATACATATACATAGTGTGCATTTATCTTCCCCTACATATCGCTTCACAGCTTGACATTTACCCTTGTTCATATGGCATAAGACTCACATACAAATTGTTTACATTCTGGACTTTGGCAAAAAAAAATTGTGTAATGTGTATTTTTGTACAATTATGTCAGTATTTATAATATAAACTTGTTTTGATAGTTAACATGACATGTCAGATCAATATTTTGATGCTGCAAAATACAGTTTTTCGTACAAATTTCACTTGATTCTAACAATTATAAAAAAATTAATGTTCGTGTCTTTTTTATTTGTGTTCAGTTAATATCATTTTCAACTACTAAAATTCAAGTATATAGAATACATTAGGTTTACACAACATAACAAATACAAAAAAGTCTGCTAGAACCGCATAAGAGGGACAGTATAAAGAAAGTGTACATAGATATGTAGTTATGTACACAAAATACAGATATAATAAGTGTGTTCAGTTACTGAAAATAATTATGTTTACAGTGCGAATGTGCTTTTATACATAGGTGAAACTGGTAGAACATTATACATTCGCGTCAAAGAACACAAGAACAACACGCAAAAGGGTGAAATCCAGAAATCTAGAATTACCGAACATGCATGGGGAAATAGCCACAAAACTCTCTGGGATTCAGATAATCTAATAAGTCAGGAAAAAGACAGAATAAAACGAAAAATAGAACAATCTGCTTACATTGCTTACATAGCCAACATAGCATTGAACTGGAAAATATGTGGTTGCCTTTAATTAAAAAAATAAAACATGCTAGAAAATAAAATAAAAAATTTACAGATAAATGTTTAACAGTCTCGGCAGAACACCTCCGAAATTCCTACAAGGTGCTCAGCCAATCAGGAGAGTTCTCACCTCTCACTGGCTGAGAGCCCAGCCAACCACACATGCTTTACCACCATTGGCCGAGCAGGTTAGTAACCATCCAGGCTATATAACCCCCAGTTTTCTAGCGAACTTCGTCTGCATCTTGGTGTTCCGGCAAGCTGTGTATCAACCTGAAGATGGGAATAGATCGCAATTCCCGAAACGTTGAAATTTTTCGTTGTTTTTAACTTGTGTTGTCTATTTTATTGTTTATTGTCCACTGTTTTGTCTCTCTCCAACTTTTTCATATTGGGAATCTGGTTCTATATTTGTGACTGTCTTTCGTTAGTTGGGTGTTGTGTCGATATTCGACTGAATTCTATCTCTAGAATTCTTTTTGTCTAGTATAATAATTAATAAAAAAATTTAAAAATTAAAAGAAAAAGTGACAGAATTCTTCTGTGATTTTTTTTTGTGTTTTATATAGTTTTATGTTTTTTTTTTTTTTTTTATTTTCTGTACTTTGTCATTCAACCCCAGTTTGATCAGCAAAACATTAGCAATGGTGTATGTCCACAAAGCAACAAATTATAATTTTGCTAAAACTAAACACTTTTTATTTTTGTACAAGTGAAACTATCGAAGACGAGTTTGCAGCACTAGATAGTTCCTGTTTCGCTCAACAGATAACGCCACAGGTTAGTTGCATTATGTTGCACATTCATCGAGTATTGCCAGTGACATTTAGTACAGTTTTAGTCAAAGGTTAATTTTGTTATTGTTGTGTACTAAAGAGGGGGAAAAAGTATATCAGTGAGCATAAAGTGGCAAATTATTGGTATGAGCACGTCCAACAAAACTCAGCGAGAAATTGCAGCAGAGTTAAGCGTTTCTAAGACGTGTGTATTAAACACAAATAAATACATTTCGTACGATAGGCGGAGTGCAATAAAAACTAGGTACGTCCAGGCCGGCCGAGAGTAACAACACGTCGTGATTACAGTTACATTGGTAAGATCGTAAAACAGAATGTAAATCATATGCTGCACAGATTAAACGTAACTTTTTGTCAAATACCGGGCAAGTTATATCTTTGTCGACTGTTTCGCGACGGCTGAAATCACAAGGGTTATTTTCGTATTCGCCTTTGAAGAAGGTTATGGAAACAACTCGATTTCGAAAGGTTCGCAGAAATTGGAGCCGCAACAAACTGAACTGGGAATGGAACGCTGGAGTAAAGTTTCATTCAGTGAAGAACAGGGTTAATACAGCAACATACAATTAAAATTCAAGGACTTTCAAGAACTTTTCAAGGATTTCAAGGACTCTCAACCAATATTTCAAGGACCGCAGGAAATTACATTCGATGCGCCAAATTTTTATTCAAATATTTATAAGGTTTTATTTGCAATAGTTCTATTACGGTTTCCTCCCCTCTCCCTTAGAACTGAAGTTCACCGATGGTAAATTAACCAGAACTTTTCAATTTCATTTAAAATTAACTGAATTACACTGAGTCACAAAATAAGTACTTTTTAAATAGATACATTTCGCTTTCAAAAATATTCAGTCTATTACCATTTCTAATGTAAACAAATATGGCTGATGCTAAGCTCCTGCTTACGTATAAGCACACATTAGAGAATTTTATTCCCAATTCCAGGTATTAAAATTACCACTAATTACATACTGTAACTGAATAAATAAAAATAAGTAAGCAAAGTGAAATATTGACGGTCACTAATTGCGCGACGTACAGTGCGAAAGACCATTGGAACATAACACCGCTTCGGTGCAATTTCAACTTGAAAAATGTAGGAGACATTCTGCTTTGCAGCATTTACTGCACACTAGCTTCTCTCACACCCGACATGTAATTTATTTTGTTAATACTCACGTAAATACTGCAATTCGTATGGGCCACTTTTCTTTTCAAAGCTCTAAAACTCTTTAGTTTCCTTTATTGCTCTTCTTCTCTTCGAAAAAAACTTTGCCATTAAATTCTAGCAGTTGTAGATTATTACTTGTGATCACATGAAAAAAACACTAGGCGTAACCTAATGTGCTGTGGTATGCCAGAAAGTGTATTAATTTCAGACACTGCAAAACGTCTGTTATCGTCAAGTAAACTGTATTATAGAAATAATTCGTAGACAACATGGTTTCATATTTCTGAGAAAGGATTTTAATGTTAGAAAAATAGCTAGAATATTGGGTATTTAAACCCAAAAATGCAAGGATTTTTCAAGGAATGGATTAATCTAGGACTTTTCAAGGCCTTTTAAGGACATGGTCAATGTTCCAGGACTTTCCAGGACCGTAAGAACCCTGGAAGACGCAATATTTCAACTTCACAGTTCTCATAAAGTTAGTCTGGTGCACACCAACAGAAAAATTCCTACCGGCATGAATGCATTCAACAACACAAAGTAGTGGTGGATCTGTTACGGTTTGTTTGGAGACGCATGTCGACCAGGGTGGTAGGCATTTTACTGCTAATTTCTGGTTCCATGGACACGACAGAGTACATATCTACAATGAACACAACATGCTGCCATCGGCCGATAAGCTCCAACAGAGTTTTGTTTTTCAACAAGATAACGCGCCATGCCGTAAGTCATGGGTAACCCAGCAGTGGTTAAAGTCTGAAGATATACCGATACTGGAATGACCACCAAGAAGTCCTGACCTCTCACCAATCGAGAACCTATGGAATAGCATAGGCCATCGCCAGGGGATGCACAAGCCAAGCAATGTTCATGAACTTAGGGAAAACATAGTCGAGATTTGGAACACCATTACAGCTACTGACTGCCTTAACCTTGTTAGGATAATGCCGAAGCGAATTCGTGCATTCATCAAGATTGTTGCTGGACCAATTGATTATTAATATTGTACAGAACAGAAATGTTTACATTTTACACTACTGTACCCAACAATGTAGGCCTAAGTACAAATGTGTGTGTTCAGTACAGTAAGAAATTTTTGTGAGATAGCAAAGTGTTGCATTATTTTATTATTTAACAGTAAATTGATTATGTTATTCTGTGCAATATGAAAATAACTTTAAAAATTGCGAATTAAGTATAGTAATTCAGAAGGACACTGGACATACGGTAACAGACTGTAGAAGTAATAAACACTGAAATATCTGTGTTACCAAAGCTGAAAATAAAATGTCAACTTCATTAACATTTTTAATATGTGTAACACATTTACCTATAAACGAATTCTATTAATAAGAGGTTTAAAATGTTTTAATATTTTTTGAAAACTATTTCAAGAGGTTGTTTCTAAATTATACTGACGTGTCTTCTGCATGAGCCTTGCATTTATGATTCATTTTAGCCGTTGTCGAAGCTATAGTTTTAATTTTTGGTATGGTCTTAAATTAGTAATGCGTAATATACATATAATTTAACTGTTTTTTATATTATGTTTGGATAGAACAGTTTCAACGTAAATGTAGTTAACTCCGAGGCTCAGAAGCTGCTATTTTACTGCTCTGCACCTGTGTATTTTCTAAATATGTAAATATATAACTATATTTCAAATGAGAACTTGCAACAATACTTCTCATGAGCATTCGTCAAGAAAAAACACCAGAGAATTATCACAGGTCAACTGGGTTTCACACGAAGAGCCTAAAAAAATGCAGCTTGAACAGCATCGTATTCCACTAACAAACACCTACAAGAACAGCGTACTAATACACCCCATAGCAATGCTGAAAGCGTACTCACTTTGGAAGAAAGAATATATGTAAATAATGTTTTTTAACAAGCTGAAAGTTTTGCATGATCATGGGCCATTCGGCTGTGGCATGTCAAATTTAAGTTATCACAAATGAAGCAATAAGAAAAGATCTAAAGAAAATATTCATATACAGACTAACCTGTGTAACTTCTAGGTTTTTACATAATGAAACCTAAAGGGTATTGATTTGGGTGTAAATGCAGCTGGATTACTGCACCGCTGGATTTAGTTTCTTGGATGTACTACATTGCAAAATGAATGACTGTCGAAGAAAACTAAACAAATAATTTATATTATTTATATTATTTGTTTTTCTTCGACAGTCATTCATTTTGTAATGGAGTACGTCCAAGAAACTAAATCCAGTCATGCACTCCCATTGCACAGTTCTTTCAAAGATCATATTACTGCACCAGTTTGAACTGGAATCGGACACAGGTAGTACGAAGAGCTGACTGCTACTATAGACATACAAACAACGTCCACTAAACACATAAGACATAGTGAATGATAAGTGAGAAAAAATGCATTAATATAAATGGAAATTGAAACTATACAAGTACAACTAGCACGACAACGAGGCGATGTAAACGAAAATGGAGTTTCGATAGTGCCAGTTACTGCGTATGAATAGTTAGCTAAGATATCGTATAATAGCAATTTAATCTCACTGTCAAGAATTGCAGCAATCATAGGGTTCATAACCGAAACGTTTTGTTTGTAAGCATGAGGAACAAATACACAATGTGTGCAAGAGCAGATGCTATGGTGGGTATATAAGTTTAAAGATCACAAATTATAAAAAAACACTGGTCCGGAAGCTCCAGAAGCATGGAGTAGACATCGCATTGGAGAGTTTCAAATCAAACATGGAATTGTACGGAGTGAAATAAGGCACACATGACTGTTTCCAAAATTGAGTTCCGAAGCCATGTTTTAAGAAACTACTGTAACAAGCTAAAGGACATCACAACAAATACTACTTACAAAAACATTACCCTCAGAAATATATTGAGTCAAATATTTTAAGAATGAGCGCTGCTATGAGAGGAGCTGTGTGTCACTGCAAAAGTGAAAATAAAAATGAATTAGAAAAAAGGAGTTTACAAAAACTTTTGCAAATAGCACCAAACATGTATTTGCCGATCATTCGAAGTGCATCAAATAATTTTTCAACTGGCCCAACAAGAATTAAGTAGCGATGATTTCAAATTTGGAAGAGTGGAAATATGAGTGAGATAAAATATGTACTTGGCCATTACACACTGCGAAACGCGCGAAGTCTTATCACGGAAATGGACAGGAATTCTGTTCAACAGTGCAATTCCATCATTTCTAATGTTAAAGGTAGAAAACGGGAAAACCTTTTCATCAAGAAATCTTACTTCACCGGGATGTATGATACAATCGTGCCGCACTACAGCAAAATGCCTCTGTACAAACTTCATAAAACATGGGTAGACAATTCTGCAAAAGTCTCAGAATATAAAAAAAAAACATAAAATCTATGAGAAATTAGCATTACTGATCACATACACAGAAGCTTAATTTGATAACTGACATGTATGGCAGGGAAAAAAGGAGTTATCACACAAACTTCCCACAACTGCAGATCTGTGAGAATACCTAGAAAGCGGCAATCTTTTCAAAAGGATAGTGGGAAAATGGAAGGGAGAGCGGACGCGGCTAATTATTACTTTAAATTTTGGATCCGTCTGTGCCTCTTTAGGTCGTCCATAACAGCAAAAAGCTCGGTGTGGAACAGCGACATTGAACATGTGCTCACAGCTCTTCACGTACGCGATTTAGGTCTCATGTTTACCGGACATTTTCTTCTTCTTTTGGTCCAAACTACTGTTAAAAATATCCATAAATTGGCTGGTATTTTAACGGATATGTGCCGTTAATTTAATGGAAACAGTGCCCGTAAAAAATAAAATACGGAAATTTCTTCACTAACAATGCATTATGTAGCTATACATGAAATTTTCTTGAAATCTGTATACACGCGTATGAAAATAGTTTGTAAACTAAAGAGTGCAGATCTGTGGATATGAGATATGAAATGTTTACACTTACACGTCAACGTTAATGGTTTATTTTCTTTTAAATTTATAATTATATAATATTCAACAGGATATTTTATAAATAAATGGTTTGTCCTCCGAAGAAAATCTCACAAACTCAAAAATACAGATATGCAAAGATAAAAGAGTTTAGAAATCAGCATAAAGTTAAATCAACTCGAAGTAGGTTGGAAACATAGCCACATTTTGGCTTATCAGTAGTCGTGATAAAAGTTAACTTCTAATTAATTAAATAGTACTCAGCAATATTTAATCTAGACATTTTTAAGACTTATCTGGAGGAAACATTTTACATTTATACTTAATAGAGTAAGATTTTGGCCAGCGCTGACAGCCAGGTGAAGGTTATAAAAGGTATGCAGTAGCACCGAAATGAAATGCGGGTATGATCATTAGAAGGAGGTGGAGTGGGTGTTCTGCTATATGATTGTTCAGTTTTTTCTTCACAAACACAATACCATCTGTGTATGTAGGCATTAGGTGCTGGGTCCCTAGACTCTCACTTGTTACGATACCACTTGCCTCTTCTTTGATTTTGTTGGTAGCCTTGTTGATACTGTATACTACTATCACGTGAATTCTTCTGATAAATTCCCCTCCTGTTGCGTGGACTGTGAGCACCGTGCGCATTTTCATTATCAGTCGTATTATTGTGACACTGCAATGAATGTATTTTGTGGCCTTGATTTTTCTTTTTGAGAATTATTAATCCCAAAATAATTCTGGTTATGAGTATAGAGTTGCTGATGAGGATGGTACAATGGAGGGCTGCGGTTTGGTGCAGGTCTTTCTCTATTTTGCATTAATCTTTGGCGTTCTGATTGATCCAGTCTGAAAAGCTGATGACGAAAATCTGTCAGATTTGTAAAAGGGCGATCGGTCCATCTATCTTGATATCGGAACGGAAGTTACGATATAATTACTTCTGCAAATTCTTCATCGTCCATAGAAGAATTCAGATGTCTGGTCCGTTCGTATATATTTCACTGAAATGTTTTTCCAGTGGCTTACCCTACTTTGGGTCACACTTTTCCAGGTGAAGCCTGGCCCTCAGGTTACCCTGGATTCGTACATTCCAATACTGGCAGAGAAATTCATGTTTGAATTCTAAAAAGGTGTTGAATTGGTCACGATTTACCTCACACCACAAGAATGTGGTTGATTTCAAACTCCAACGTAGGTATCTGAGTAAGTCCTTATCCTCAAGACAGAAAAGTTTAGCGTACTCTTCAAAACATTTTAAAAAGGTAACTGGATTTTCATTTGAGCAACCAGTGAAAGTTGGTATTCCTTCAGACCAGTTCTTTGCTGGATGATGCAGCAATGTGGCTGATGGGTTCACAGATAAAAGTCTAATGTTGCTGCAACAAAAATTTTACTATTGAAGAAGTTTATTTTGTCATAACATTCATAATGTACTGACAATGTTAATTTTGTTACGCGTAAATGAGGTCAGACATTACTGTGACACAAAATTACTTTTAAGGTGTTAATGTTAAACAGTCAACTGTTTAATGTTCTCGCAACCAAATTTTGTGTTAAGCCTAAAGCAAACGGGGGTTAAAACATATTACTTTCATTACGACATTTAAGCATTGTCATGTCAACATCATTTCATGTATAAGTTACATTACCTTATATTGAAACCAACTCCTTTGTGTTTCAAAAATTTTCTTTTGTTGCAAGTTGTGCGTTGAGATATTAATCTAATGTAATGATAACAGTACTTAACATTGGTCAGACACAATGTGTAAAAGGTGAAATTGAATAGAACGGAAATCTTAGGGGGCAAGATGGTGGGTGTAAATCGAAACGAAATCGTGGCCTTGATCCGCGGGCGTCCAACAAATCTGAACTCACGAACACACCATTCGCCATTATCATGAGTG
>PNEQ01094296.1:68632-79790 GCA_003012365.1 Medauroidea extradentata | reverse complement strand
CTCAAAGAATTGGAGCACATTAATGTATGAAAAGTTGGTTGCCGTGACGTTTCCCTTCGCGGCTATGTAGGGGTGACTCACCCCATTTGTGTAAGTAACTTTTAAATTCTAAGTGGTAAGGTAATATCCACATAGCAAATTAATGGGCTCTAGCAGAAGGAAAATAAAAGCCCCTCTTGTCTGAATGCTCTCCGGTAAATCCACCTTATTTTCCATAACGAATCCCCTCCCGGACTTTGGCACATGAATTCTGGTCCACCCTGTATGTAAATGTCAGCATGTGTTAATTTTTTTTATGAAAGAAACATTTAGCTGATGCGGGGCAAAGGCCGGGTTTAGTTTTGTCAGTTGTCCAGAGGCCCTATAATTGTTTGGGAGTATAAGGGGGGGGGGGGGAGAATGTGCCGCGAGAGGGTCGGTTAGGGAGCTTGAGGGGAACTCTTGCTATGGCCGCGCCAAGGGTGGACGGGTCCCGAAGTCGCGGATATTCGTGGCAGTCCGCATTTGATTAAGATTAGCTGTCTTTGAGGTCGTCATGATGGTTGATGCACCCACGGTTGCCGCGTTCGCAGGCAATGTTGGCCGCGAATTTTCGGCTCGTCTGTATTGTAAGACATTTTATTTCTCGTCAGCAAGTGCAAACGCTCGTAGGACCAATAGAATACTTCCAAGTAGTTAAACTTGCGCGAATTTTATTAGTCAGTTTCACTTATGTTTTGGATACCTTAGAAAGTAAATATTCTGTTCCACCTATTATTTATGTATTACCTGGCTCGGCTACGGGAAGTGGGCCTTTGCAATCTATTGTCCAACATGAAAATATGGGAAGTGGGTCAATCGGTTGTAATCGACCTTGTATTGGGTCCTGGGCTGGTTTCGCTTTCTGACAAATTTTACATGTTTTTACATATTCTTTTATCTCTTTGTCGATATTTTTCTCAGAAGTATGATTCTTTAATTTTTTTGGGTTGTTTTGAAAATTCTTAATGTTTGCCTGGTAAATTTTGATCGCGATAAGCTGCTAGAGTTTCTGGGAAATAGTGTTTTGGTACAACTGTTAAGTGTTTTTCTCCTGCCGGTGTGTGCAATTTAAGATAAATTTCACCATTAGCTGTCATCCCATACCTAAGGGCCATTTTTCTGTCAGCTGCTGGTATATTATCTGGATCGGTGATATCTGTTGTTATTTGTATTAGGTTGGGATCGTTAGCATGTTCTCCATGCAATGATAAAAAAAATGGGAGTGTTGTAGGTAGAACAAAGAGAGATCATCGGGTTTCATGTTTTGTTGCTTTTGTATGTTTTCTGTAATAGGATAGTAAATTATATTGTTGTTTACTTCGTCTACGTGTAACTGTACATGTCTAATGGGCTCCTCAATAGTGAATTATGTTATTTTCTTATCTTGGCCTGCATGTAGTAGACATATTTACTTGAAAATACTCTAGAGTGGTCTTAAATAATATTTCTTCTGATGTGTCTTCAATGGGTGGGGTTTAGACTTTTTCCTTATGCATTTACTTTCATCTGTGATTAACTGTCTAAATTCCGACCAATTGCTAGCTAATATCTTGAAATTGTATTTGTAACCTCCTCTGCTTTATCTAAATCTAGGAATATTACAGTGGCCAGTGCTTCGAATAAGCTATCCCTTGTTTGTGTAACGGCAATGGCACTGTATTTTTTGTCTATTTCTATTATCTGTGCTTTGTATTTATTTGTTTGAGGTATACGTGACAATAAGTAAGTCACTTTTACCAGCTACCATTCTGGTTTGAAATTGAAAATCTGAAAGAGCCATCGCTACTCGAGAGAGACGCCCCGGACCGTTCCTCCGTAGTCTCCACCATTCTTCTCGCCCCCACTTCTTGTGACACTTTCTCAGCCTTCTGATTGGTCCCTTACGACGTTAAGGGGTGGAACCATCCCTGCTGTATTTGCGATTCCCCCTTGTTAAACAATCTCAGTTATTTCCCCCGACGTAATGGAATCTCAAGCAGCTGGGTGTTGTGTTGCTCCGCCGGCCGCATTCTTCTGCTACCGAGGCGTAGTCGGGTTGGAAAATCATTACAGACGCGTGCTGCCTTCGTCACAGAAACAGCGCAGTCTTCGTTACAAGCAATTGGTACTTCAAACACATGAAATTTTGACGCTGACATTCTTGTTTCTCGAAAGATGGACATTGAAAATTCTTGTAGCATAATTTAAAACTTGTTATGGGAATGGTCTTATTAAATAGTTAACAATGGAATTGTCCTGTCACAGACCATGTAATACGGAATGGCCTCACCATCACAATGTCCTGGTGAAGGAGTGGAGGAAGCTTGGGATATTAAGTTTTGCTTGCCTCAATAACCGACCGAATAAAGAATTGCGAATCATAGCGCTATCATTCCTTTTGAGGCCCTCAACATCAACGACGGTAAAAAGGCCATTTGCATCGCTATAGCCACGAGTGCGCCTGAAAAATAACCTTTGTAGTCAATGATTTTACATCCTGTGCTTATGAAACTTTTCAAACGAATGCGTTTCTCATCAACCGAGTCAATATATTTTGGCAAATTCCACAGCTCAACATAGCGCTTCGTTATTTCTATTTAAATGCCTTGTGCATGTACAATAAGACATAGTAGTTGCAAGCAAGTCCTTATAGTTTCACAAGTTAATCTTACAATTATAAGGGTGGTTGAGTTCACCCGTAGATTTGCAGCGCTAGATCTTTGAAACTGCTTCCTGTAGTTAGTTACCTGAAACAAAATGAATTGTTATCTTAAATTTGAATCATACAGGATATTTATCTTGGTTTTAGATGTAAATCATGATTTATTATTGTTTATTTTCATTTAGAAAACAACAGCGACAAGTGGATAAATATTTGCACTGCCTGTGGAAGGTCACTGAAACCACAGATATCTGTATCAAGACGATCAGAGAAACCTTGCTATTTGGCAACACACCTTACCTCCATCCCCCATACAAGACAGGAAATATTATTGCAGCAATGTGTGAATATACACACATCATAATAAGTATTACACCACCTCGGTTCCAAGATCAGTTGAACACTGACGATGAATGGTTATATGACATCAAGGCAAAAGTTCCTTTGACTGTTCCTTGATGTCAGTAAACCAGCCCAAAGATGTAAGCTACCACACATGAGCAGGGCCTATTAGACGGAGGGCGTACGACAGCCGATCAGTCCAGTTATTCCACCAGGTGATATAATACTTCTTTCGATGTGTGTAGAAGTGGAATGCAGATTATAACCGACACACTGGAGACAAAGGAACGTGGTACAACGAACGAACAGTTTAGTATGACAGATAAATCTACCTGTGGTACTGAAACAGAAGCAGTTCAACTCTCGTAGCCTTCAAAGAGAAAATACGAACCCTCTACGAACAAAACAGACGAAGTATTAATTAGTGGTTTGCTCCTATGAACGAATGACGGGAAGCAAGTAAAATAGAAAAAAATGTGCAGTGACTGGTTGTTTTTCAGTCAATGCTAGCAGATTTTATGAAACTTGATAGAAGGCAGAAAAGAGCACGCAGGTGTAAATTTAAGCAAATACTTAAAAAAAAAAAAAAAAACAAAATAAAAAACAGCTTGATGAAATTGATAACGAACTGTCAGCTCGTACAATGATACAGTATCACAGCGTATCCGATGAGTGTTCTACACCAGATACATTCGTTGCAGCACTGGAACCGCTTATTCCACATACAAAGTCATCAAACATGACTTCATCAGATCACACAGCGACATGTGATATAATTTATTTAATTTAACTTATGAGTCATTTAAATTTGTACTTAGCTTATGAAGAAAGTAAACATCAAAATAATTGTAAACCCAGAATAAGCCACTAAAATTATTAACTAATAAAGAAAATAAGATATTGTTAGTTAATAAGTGAGTACAAAATTGGCACATTATAAATAAAGTTTATTCATAAATTACATGGGTTGAAAAGCTAAAATTAATTGCTAATTGAGTACAATCGAAGTTAGTTATAATGTACAGAAAAACAAAACAATAAGGCCATCGCAATTCCCAGTGTAGAATCTATATTTAGCCATTAATTGCTGATTTCAGTGATCTCAATTCTTTATTAAAAATTCTTTATAGTCAATTAATTAATTGACTTCCCCGACTAACTCAAATCAGTAAATAATTCTGGGTTAACTTGAGTTAGAGAAGTTTTAACACAACATTTAAATAGTTAATTAATTCTTATTTGAAGTAATCAATTTTATAAAATAGCAATATTAAAATTCATCCAATCTGAGTGAACGTATGACGCTGATGGATTCTACTATGGGTTTTAAGTGAAATCGGGTTACCAGAAGAAAATCTCTCCTTTCTGACAAAAACTCCGAAGTAAACGATGTCTCCTCAGTGGACCGGACTCGTGGACATTCTTCCTTCCTTCCTTCAGGAACCCAGCAGCGGCCAGCAACTATCGCTCTCCAGCAATAGCAGTCTTGGTCTTCATACACGTCCTCCCAACTCCGTGGTCAGATACGTTCTTTACAGCAAATGTGTTCACTCCTAATTCCTAACAAGCTTTGTTCTTTTATTTTCTGCACATTATGTTACAAACATTACCTTTTGCTTAGTGATCTCTTAGAAATTCATAGTAATGTGTTTTGGTAAACAATTTGGTCGTAACTGCCATTACTCAAATTAGATGTTTCAATAAAGTTACGTCAACAAATATATGATGACATATTATGCAAAACAAAGTTATTATTTTTAATATTGAACTATAACTGCAAATTTAGAATATTAAAACTCTACCTGGCTTAATTAAGATAAAGTAAAAAACATAGTGCACAAAGCATAGTTTCTCTTAAACGTTTTATTAGAACTCTAAATCTATAACACGCAGAGTGTCAGTTCCATACATTACAACCAGTGTATGCTAATTTGCACTAAATTACCGTTAATTTATCACAATGTAACAGTGTGCAATGGTTTTATTTCTTAACTTCAGTTTACTGTACGACGTGGCCACGTGTATCACAGCCTGCAGTAACGGGAGCGACAACCAGCTCTCCCTCGTTAACTGGGTCGGGAAGAGCACAAGACCTTCTGGTCCTCCAATGTGCATCCTCATGGGAGCGACTTACAGGCATAGAACCAACACAACATTTTTAATAGACTACTTTATAGATATTACAATACATACATAAATCACACAAATAAATTCACGGCTACTTTCATTCTAAGAGTTCCTATTCAAGCCCTCTTATGATAATACGAGTTGTCACTTACTTATCATGATGTACACATGAAAACACGCTGAAGTCCACTCGTACCTCTCTGACGTGCAGTTCAAAGTACCTCCTTCATGTCGTGGGCTAGCATGATGACGTCACACCCTCGCAGTGCATTAGGTTCCTTTGGCCGGCATCGTCCTCGCAGGTTTCGTTCTCGACTGTCCTTGAAAGGTCACACAACCAAGCTTAATCAAATTTGCTTACTAACATAAGCAGCTCTCGGGACCCCTATCGTCAGCCTCAACACCGATCCATGCTGGACCATGGCAGATTCACGCCGATGTCCGCTGCTCGAGTTCGTACACGTCCAATAGTTGCTGACCATAGCCACGACTAGCTGCTGGTTGAAGAACGACTGACAAATGCATCCTGCTGAACGTCACCATCAGGCTGCGTACTTCAGACTTCTACACGAACTTCTTGTGCCTCCAGCTTGCATCCAGCGACTGTGCTTCCGCCCTAGTGGGCAACCCGCAAACTACGCCGTCCGGGCTACCAACTGCACAATGCCACAATTCTCTCACGTAAAGAAGACACATGCCGTATCCTTCCAGTCCTGGACGTAGCATCGTCTCAGCTTATTCATATGTTCAGTTTATAATGGTACAGAAAGTCTGACAGGTTTGAATTATGTATCAGCGGTGTTTTCTTAACTTGTTTACAGAAGTTATGATAAAAGGTTTTTATGGAACTATAGCCATTCTAGTTCCAGCAATTCTGCACCAATTGCATAAATTTTTAACATGTTGCAGTAAATACATAGAACAAATACAAGTAACACATACTTTGAGATTAAAGCATGTTGCCCTATGTATTTCGATAAATTTCATTTTTTGGAAATCGATTAATATTCATAAACCACTTAGCTTGTTGTAATGAACAATTTTTCTGTTGAAGAAACAGCGAGCCTGAAGTTTTTGTCCTGCCTCTGCAAGTATTCGAATGTCATGTTTGCCAACATCTGAAAGCTTTCTAGGATCATACGATAGAATTAATTAATTTTCCTCTGTGAGTGGTAAGTTCTCGGGAGACCACTGCCGAACTGTGATTGTCATTATTAACACTATACTAGTGTGACCAGACTTTATTTTATTTCTTGTATGTTGCAAATACTTGTATCCATGACAACATAACATTCAGTTAAGAAGTTCATGATTACAATAGAGTACATCGTGTAGTAAGTTGTATCGCTCCAATGTGCAGCACATTTAAGTTGCTCAGATAAATGTCTTGCCTCGCTATTTGATATCGTTTCTTGTGTAGCATATCACATCGAAACGTGCACTCCGCCTTCTATGTTCTGACGATGTGCACTCAGTGACGTGCCAGGATCTTTACATTGTAATGTTGCTTGCACGAGACGTTGATCAGTTGCCTGCACCTATTCTGCACATACCTAGCACATCATAGTACATTGTGGCTACGTAACAACGATACAGTAGGACGTTCATGCACAGTTGCTGCGCTGTTAAGGTCAGGGAATTTATTCGAACTTACGCATGTGCTGGAAGTCATGAACACCACAACATGTCATGTTTGCTCTAGGAGTTGGACAAGAGTGTCTTGAAGCAAGACGGCAGAAAATGGCAGCGAACAACTGACACAAGCGAGCGCAGACATGCAGCACGTGCTCTAAAGCGCTAAAGAGATCAGCTCAAGACGTATACAATAGTAACAACGCCCGGGCGGTGTTGCGTGTTGGCGCTGAGAACACCAAGACCTGCAGAAGTCATAGGAAGGAAAGCATCTCCTCTCTTGCTAAGAAAACAAAACTGCTGTGAGATTACGTCCCATACACGAGCAACTAGTTCTGTGATCACTCACCGCATATTATAGGATTTCAAACCTAATGAAATTATATATTTCAAAATAAAACCTGAACATATTTTAAGACATATATGGTTTGATACAATGTAGTAATAAATATATTAAGGTTAACTTTAGTTAACAAAGTATACCTAAGCTTGTATAAACCAGAAATTGTAAGGGCATATACTTAGTAAAATAAAGTTAAATTCATTAGAACACAGAATTCTATAATGTGTATATACATGGAATGTAAGCTAAATTTGATAATTTTATTAACTTATTCTAGAAGGCAAATACAAGAAATGTGCTCTAGAACTACGTAAGAAGTCATTAACGTGTGTAAGTTAGCTTATCACAAAGAAATTGAAGATAAGTTTTTCGGGTATCGTTTAGTCGTAAAACTTTTTCAATTTAAATTTTGACTGAAACTATAAACTCTGAACAACACAACATACATATTTTATGTATTTTCCGACAATATTGTAATAATTTATTCATGATTGAATATGCCAAAGGACCAGTTACAAGTCAAAAAAGCAGGGAAAAATAGGCAGAAGCATAGGTAAGAACCGTATTATTGAATAGACATCTGATATTTAAAATGAAACAAGCGTGTAATTTGTCAGTAAACATGAAATGTACAATATTAGGACAGTGCAATACATGTGCTTGGCGGGCGCGTGAGAATGTTGATTTTTGTGTCTGACCACTGTCAGTCAGCAGAAGAATTTTTCTCATAGTATGGACAATGTTTAGATAAGTCACATTATTGTTTAATTGCGCTTTTGATTATAAAAAGTTTAGTTGCATAAAATGTGATTTGTTGGCCCAAATAGAATCACGCCCCGTGTAGTCTATGCTTACGAATTTCGTGTCTTTAAACGTAGTTACGTATTTCATAAAATTAGTTTCTCTTTCATAAATCCTTTCTATGTGGCCGACGTTATTAAATTAATTACATGCCCGTTACTGAGTGCCAATTTACTTGATGGTGGATTTTTATGTGTTCTAATTTCATTTGTATTGATTAAACTATTTTTAATATGCATTGTTTTATTAGCCTACGATACATATATTGGTATTACCAAGTATCGATGATTCTGTATTCTATTTGTTTTAATTTTCGACAGGTTATTATTAACTAACTTCCTTGTCCGTTTGTTTCTCGGTTCAGTAAGAATGAGCTCAGAACTGCTGGATGACAATGCAATATAAGAGGAATAAAATGTGAATAATAATATATATTTGTTTGTTTTTCATATATCTCGTCTTTAAAACATACGGCTGCGAAATTTCACACGTAAGACTTAAATAAAAAATATAATATGAAGTACAAAAATAAATACTCTGCGTTTTAGAAACGGATTAAAAAGTATAAAATAATTTCTCCTATGAAAATACTTGTAATATAAAAAACGTGGGGCACATGAAAAAAATCCGTGAATAGTTAGTTCTCCTAAGACACTAACAATGTGATTGCATTGCAAATTACATGAACTGTTGAGTCAGGTTTCTCAAAGTCAGATACTCTCTACACTAATGAATATTATAACACTGTTTTCTCTGCAACGACTCTAATTGGTTACGACACTCACTGTTGCCGATTAGCTAATGCATTATTTTACAATCCTACAAGCATTTTCATAATATAATATAGTTTATACTTTTTAGTACGCTTTAAAACACGGTGCATTAAAATTTGTTTTATATATTATTATGTTTTAAATGTTTTTTTTTTTGTTTCGACACTGGAGTATCATCTCTAATGTATATTTATGTATATTATGTGAATGTATATGTAAGTTATATATATATATATATATATATATATATATATATATATATATAAATGAAAGGTGACTGATTGACTGACTGACATATCAAACTGCAGCCCAAACCACTGGACCTAGAATCGTGAAATTTTTTGTGGGGGTTCCCTTCAGGTCGTAGGCGAGTACTAAGAACGGATTTTTCGAAATTCGACCTCTAAGGGAGTGAAAAGGGGTGAAATGTGTTTCCGAAGAAACGCCGATAGAGCTCGAACCCGACGGCCTATCATCGTGATTGTTACTTTAATAGGACACTCGTAAAAATGCATATTAGCCAATTTAAAGATTTTTCGAAGTTCAACTTTTAAGGGGCTGAAAAGACGTTAAATGTGTTTCCAATCAACTATTGATATCTATCGAACCCTTCGGGATAGAGAGTTGATATTCACTTCAAAATATTGCTTACGTAAATACCCAAAAAGTAGTTTTAGGTTTTTTTGAAATTTGACCCCCAGGCAGGAAAAAGGGGCAAAATGTGTTTTTAATTAATCGTCTTTATCTTTGAAATACAATTGGCTATCGTCGTGATTTTAACTTTAATTGGTTACTTTTACAAATGTCTATGGCAGGACTCAAAATCGTTTCGAAATTCTTTATTTAA
This sequence comes from Medauroidea extradentata, assembly GCA_003012365.1. Taxonomy (NCBI): domain Eukaryota; kingdom Metazoa; phylum Arthropoda; class Insecta; order Phasmatodea; family Phasmatidae; genus Medauroidea; species Medauroidea extradentata. Next base: position 70,263 of record PNEQ01094296.1, on the reverse strand, counting down.
AGGGGTGAAAATACGTGAAATGTATTTTCGATTATCATTCCATATCTATCGAATCAATCGAGATATCGAAGTACTCTTTGCTTTAAATTGGTGCTTTTGTAAGTATCCCAAGTACTACTTAAAATATATTTTCCGAATTCGGCCCTAAACTGGTTAAAAATGGGTAGTATGAGTTTTCGACTCACATTCGAAATATATCGATCCCATAGTTTTTTATATAGAGACGTGATTTTTGTTTAGGATTGATGCTTACTCAAATACCTAAAAAGTAATTTCAGGAATTTTCGAAATTCGCCACCTAAGGACGTGAAAAGGGGTGAAAAGTGGTGAAAAGCGTTTTCAATTAATCGTCTACATATCTTGAACCCAGCGAGCTAATGTTGTGTTTTTTACGTCCACGAGATACCAATAAAGTATTCTAAAACGTGATTCAAGGGTTTTTCGAAGTCTACTCTCTTAAGTGGTGAAAAGACCTTGAACTTGTTTTAGATAAATACTCGATATCTATCGAACTCGTCGAGATATACAATTAATTTTTGCTTCAGGATGATGATTACAGAAATTACCGCAAAACAGTTTTCAGATTTTTCGAAATTCGATTTCTCAATACTGTGCAGGGGTGATACGTGTTATTTTAGTGAATGATCGAATTTAATTTAACTGAACGGGCTAGCGATGTGATTTACACTTCAGTTGGATACTTATACAAATGTCTAAAGATGTAAATTTAAAATATTTCGAAATTCGACACCCAAAAGGGTGAAAAAACACAAAATTTGTTTTCCATCAACCCACGATATCTATATAACTAGTAGCGATATTGAGGTGGTGTTCGCGTCAGAGTGATGCTTACGTAAATATTTAAAAAAAAAATATGTATGTATTTTTTTTATTTGTACGAAACGTAATTATTAAGAATAAAACTTAGTTGGTCAATAATCAGGGCAGACGATCCGAAAAGCAGGAACGAGCAGCGAGAAACAACATATACAGGAGTTTCACTACAGTAACCTATCGAGACGTAGTGTTGTACAACCTCTATGAGCCCAGGAAACAAATATATATATATGTATATATATATATATATATATATATATTTTTTTTTTTCAATAAATGTTATTTTCATGAATTATTTCGACGTTACGTGACGCAGATGTTTGTCACTCAGGTCTAAATTCCGGGAGGTTCTGGGCTCGAATTCCGTTAAAAGCTGCGTGCAGACGTTCAATTCTGACACACAAAAACTACAAGGCAGATCGAATTAGTGCAATTTACATGTAGTATTTAAAAGGGGTAAAATTGCAGTTCGCTTTCCACTTAGGTTCCTCTACAATATCAGCTGACATATCGTCGGTATACTGCCAAAAGTGATTAAGTCATAAATGCTATTTCGTTTAAAAACAGTAATAAATTGTAGATATTAACAAAAATTTGGTATGTTACTATACTGTGACACAGCAGTACGAAACGACGAATAGACTTTAAACTTGGGCAATTGTTCGTGAACAACATATACATATTCCTAGCATTTTTATAATTTTATCTCATTTTGACATTGTCACTTTTGGCAGTAAACCGACGATATATCATCTCACTAATCTCAGGTTTGGGGCACCAAATACGTTTCCGCG
>PNEQ01094296.1:35439-68532 GCA_003012365.1 Medauroidea extradentata | reverse complement strand
TAGTGAATATTTTGACAATATATAATTGAGGGCACCGTCACCAATGGTTGTGCACAGGGTAAACAGATGTTTCTCATTCGATTAACCACTTACCTTAGATGTCTGTAACTACCCTAGAACGTCAAATTGGCAGTTTTATAAATAAGGCCCAGGCGAAGTCGCTGTTAGTGGCAGGGACAAACTTAAGACTGCTTTTAGCATGGACAGCTATAGCTACTTATCCTTCTGCAGAATTAGTTCAACTAGCCGCTTGGACATTCTAACACTTGATGACTGAAGTACCAATCTTGTGTACAAAGAGGTTTTTCAATTAAAGTAAATATTATCAGTTACGAATAATACTCGCAAGCAAAGCCGCGGGGGACTGCTAGTATATATATATATATATATATATATATATATATATATATGAAACATAGAGTAAATAACATGTGATATAAATGCAATAAGTAAGTGAATAATGTTTTAATTAAATCAGGCGTGTCTTGTGGATAGTGCAGGAAATACTACATAAATTAAAATTAAGTGACCCAAATATTTGCTTTATATTTATATTAACATATTTTCTATACAAATGATTTAACTACGATCGTATTAACTACTGAAACAAACAAATCAATTTAGGTAATATAAAGGAAATTATATAACATGTGCAATGTGATGTAGTGAATGCTGACCGACAAAGTGTAAGAGAAAATAAATGTGTGGTAGCTTGGAAGACTGAGATGAGAGTTGTGAGAATACAGTAGGTTCTCGCGTCATGTGACTAACACAAAGACGGCCAGCTGCTTGGTAAGATAAGATAATACTTCCTTTCTTCTAATAATACCAGCTGTATGATCCATGACACGACCTCTCAGATACCGACCACTTCCTGTTTCACTGCCAGATAAAGGTCAAAGAACAATTTAAGTAGTTTCAATCTTACATCAAATATTTATGATAACAGAATAAGTCGAGATCCAAGCCATGGGTTTACAAATCCCTGTGATGTTGTTCAGAATACATACATTGGCTGCGGGTTAAATAAATAGAGAGTTAAAATATATTTACAAGTGGGAAATGTAGTCACAAGTAACATCTATGAAACGAACAGTTGGTCGTGCAAATATAATATTATGAATGAGTAGTATGGTTTGGTTCGTCCGGGGACAGGGGGCTGGGGGCTGTGGCTGGTGCTTGACCTTTGACCCCTGTAACCCCACAACCCACCGCCATCTTGTTTCCAGCCGCCATCTTGTTTCCGGCAGCCATCTTTAATTACACCAATTTCGAAAAATTTCAAAAAATGCCGAAATTCTTTTTAAAAAATTCCGCCATCTTGTTTTCCATTGCCATCTTGAAGGTTTTTTCCGAGTCTTCCGAAAAATTTTTGATTTGATTTCGCATTCCTTCCAAACCCCACATGTATTTAAAATAAAATTAATAAAAGTAAAATCTTTTAAAATAAAAACTTATTTAATATAACAATTATTTAGTTAAAAAAATACATAGGTCAATACAGCTTACAAGAGCTTCTAAAAACTATTAAAACAATTCCTCCATTCAACTTGGTTACCACAGGAGGCACTGTGGAAAATAATAATATATTTTTAGAACTAGACAAGGTTAAAAACAGAGTGAAGGTAAAATGTGTGTTTGATCTGCAGTTTGGTAAATGGGGTTCAATTGGAGAAGTTTTGTGCTTCACAGAAAATAAAGTCTTAGAAAAAGACAAATATCACTATGGTAATACTATTCCAAAATTTATCCCATTTGAAATGATAAACATCCATGCAACCTAGCAAATGGAATGATAATGGAACATGATGAATATAACCATCGAGAAACTAGCATAATTGCGACATTCAAGCCAAGAACAACATTTGGTTTTGGGGATACTATTTATTATGAACCCACCTATCCTTTATTCTTTCCAGTACAAACAGCACAAGTGAACGATTTTGTTGTAGAAATTAAAGATGACAATGGCAAATTAATAGATTTTGATTTATCAGAAAGAACATTAGTACTAGAAATGAGACCCTAGTTGTGTTAAATTATTATTTTTTTTAGTAAATAAAGAAATGGAAACTACGCCTGTAGAAGAAGAAGAGTATGTAAACGAAAGCGAATTGACTTTTGCTCCAGATGAGAAAGCAGCTCTAAAGTTTGTGCCTATGTATTTAAAAGAGGAAAGAAAGTAAACATGCAGTGTACCATAAAACAGAGGAAAAGGTGAATTTTGCACTAAACATAAACCTTCTGTAAAGTAATGTGTAAGTATGTTTGGTTTTAATGACGCATGTCATTAAAACTAATGCCATTTCCACTTCAAGTAATCGAAAATTTTTCTGCGAATATTTTCGTGCCATTCTCTGCTTTGTTTGGCCTTAGGTAATTTGAAATCTGTTTCTTTGCATTGATAATTATTCTTCTGCAATAATTTGTACAGTACATACCGAGCATTCATCGCACTTTTCCTTTTTTCAGTTATTTTCATATCAGCATATACATTTAATAACCAATCATAATCGTTTAGTAACCAAAATTTTATGGAACTGCGTAAAATAGTAGCTTTGTAGCATCTGTGCTTAAATACAATTGTATTTCTTTATCAACCTCTGTTACATTCCAGTTTTCCATTCTTTAATTGAATACTGGTTTGTTTTTAACTCAAGATAACCCAGGCAGCACATCTGACCGCACGGCACAACTATCGCTCTCTGTCGGTGTCGGCACAACTTTTTCCTCATACGCGGCCTTGACTGCCACATGCGCTATCTGTGATGCAACAAACACACTAACACCTGCCGACGCGAGGCACACTCAGGGCCGTATCTATAAACAACTTTCGAATGACAACCAACTGCTATCCCCATAGAGAAAGCATTGGTGAGCAGTTGGTTGTCATTCGAAAGAGGTTTATAGTTTCGACCCTCAGTCTCGTAATGACTCATCGAACTACTTGACGCGACTCGTCAGCTGACGTTGTGAACCTTCTGTAGACACATACTCTCTGCCGTAACCAGTTTAACACAGTGTTTAAGACGCGCGGCTTTCAACGCAAGGGTCGTGGGTTCAAATCCCGACTCAAGCGGATAAATTTTCAGTGCGAATGTGAGGCGCCCACATTCAATCTGTTAGTTTATCAACTGAGCCGTGCTAAATTTGGGCTATTAATAAATACTCGTGCTCTTGTTAAAACACAGGAGTAGCAGACACAAATGTGCCTCCTTAAACTCCAGGAAAATTACTCTGTATAGTATCAGTATTGTAACAAATGTATAGCTGGAGTGTCTTGGATGCTGCAGGCGTCACAGTATCTGAGAGGGGAGGTTCCAGAAAAAAAATTAATAAAAAAAACTCCCTACGTCACCACTAAAAAAAAAAAAAAAAAAAAAAGGCCGGCCGAGTGGTGTGGTAGGGAGTTCTCCAATGGAGTTTTTGTTGGCGTCAAAATCTGGCCGAATTAAAATGTCCCTGGCGAGACATTAACTTGTCCGTAAACCTAACAAAGGTCCTTGGCGCGGCATTAAGTTGCTCGTAAACCTTTTACTATTTTATTTTTCTTGTAAATAATAAAGGCGGACAATATATAGAAAGTACACTGAAGAATGTTGAAAAAGAATTCGATGTTTCATCTACTTTAATACAGCGGATTTGGAAGTGTTTATCTAAACTTTTTATGCGTTTATGCTGCAGTCAGATTGATGATTGAATTTTAATGGTTGTATGATTATTGTTAAACGAACAGGATATAATGCCTTTGTTTACTACCACAATCTATCATTCCTTCATAAACAAAATTTATGCCACCACAATTAACATAGCTTAAAACATTTTCACTGAAAACCTGTACGAATCTGTCTGGTAAAGTCACATTAAAATTCCATACCATGTTTCCATCATTTCCGCTTGGTTTATGGGATATGACTGTCCTATTATAAGTTCGGAAAGTTTCTTAAATTGTTTCGTGCTGTTTAATTCATTGATCAACTTATCCATGGTTAGCTTGCTTAGTTTTTATATCATAATTCATTTCTTTAAATGAATAAAATATTCCGCTGGTACTAATTTTATTATTATTGGTATGGTAGTATTTTAACCATAGACATGAATGAATGGTATGGCAGACGGGGAACCACAACGACTACAGACAACTTTTTGATTCAGACCCTTTTCGATTTCGCCACTTCTTCATTTCGACACTTTTCGATTTAGGCACTTTTTGATTCAGACACTTTTCAGTTCAGGCACTTTTTCCTTTCGACACTTTTTAATTTAGGCACTTTTTTGATATGGCTGACTGTAATGGCGGGGCAGGGGGTGCGAGGGGGTGCGCTCGTATCGGCATTTTCTATCTACTGTCGTGAATTTGTATGCCTTTTCTTTAACCAGCTAATGACCTGGTTTTTTCAACATTACATTCTACCATTCCAAACAAACAAAAAATTACAATATCACTGACGATATAACAATTTAAACCTTCTCTATAGAACTGCTCACACCATAGCACATATACAACACATCGAACACCTTTTTTTAATGTGCATTTAGTTTAGTTGTTAATTTCCTAATGCAGTCCGTCGATTCCTAGGGTTAGTTAGCACAAAAATTATTTTCTGTTGGCTCACTAAGACCAAACGCTATATATGTCCGTGTATGCGTGTACTTCACGGAATGCTATGGAATTAGGAGACTTCAAAAGTAAATTTTCTTCGTTCTTCAGTCAAATTTTAATCATTAAAATACGACGTAGACCAATTGAAAACTAATGGTTTATTAAGTAAAACATTTAATTTATTTAACACTGTGACCGTACAATTATTGGTTTCTTATTGCATACGTACTCATGTGTTAACGAAATATAAATAAAAATACCATAAATGTTCTCGTTGGAAACGACGTGGCAAGCATTTATAACGTTTCACTCATTATCAAATCGGCAGAAGTTATTCAGAATACATACATTGGCTGCGGGTTCAAGAGAACGTGACAGAAGCAAAGTGCAAATACCAAGACGATACACTGAACGATAATAGTATCAGCAGAGTTGAAATAATCACGGCTGGTGTGGCTAGCTTGAGGCTGATCGCACAATAAAGCCGCTCCGCTAGTCCTGAATGTGATCAGACATAGAACACAGCCAGTCCTTCATTTATAAGTGTGCTTCCTGGGACGAGCGATGCTGTTAGCTCAGCTGTGATCGTCATAGTCACTCGGGCATTGCCAGAATATACTTACATGTTACAGTGAGGGCATACGTTTGTTCAATGACGCCAGTGGGCATAAAAATTATCTGCATGCTTGGAGGTTGTAATAGTTGCAGTCGATAAGTAGCACCAAATATTGACTGCATCACGGCATGGTGGCGGAGACAGCTTCATGAGAAACTACTCGTATGAAAATGCATTCATTGTATCGTATATCTTTGTGATACTATTCAAACGCAGAGATATGACAAGACCATGCCGTACACATTCAGTTACAATCTATCTTGTCACAATTCTGAAGGATGTCATGTGAACGATTTTTCTCATAGGAAAATATTTTTCATATATACGACAATCAGCTGAGTATATTTGTACAGAAATGACCAGTGGTAGGTAGGAAAACGACTGTTTACGTACGCATGTATACAAGATTGCACACAATAGTCTTGGAAACTTCAAGCCGTATATGGATGAGAATATATGCCAGCATGTGGCGTGAGGAATAACTGTCGAAGAATGAATCTATTTCACGGCACTTAAATGTACTCGTCTGCTCACCAGCTCATTTACAACAATTTCCAAGTTGTCCCATGTATTGACTCACATGACTGTTGTGGCAAGATATGACATGTCTACAACCTGTTCTACTAGCGGTTATCTCATTGAACTACATGGAACATTCTACAATTCTTTCTGTCACGGCTATGTTAAAGTAACAGCACAACTGCAGACTCTATGTCAGTCAGTATTATAATGGGATCATGTTCACACGACAGCTAGCAGACACTGGAGCCTGGGTGCTGATATTTGCGACAGGAAGGAAGGAAGGAAGGAAGTGTAGGTTGGTATCAGGCGGCGACAGAGGCTGCGCGCTACCACAATTAGTGTCTGAGATATGAGCTGAGTATCTACAGAGGTCAGGGCTATATAGTGAGCAGCAACTTGCTGCATGCAGAGACAGACATCGCCTTCACTATGAGCATCAAGGTAAGTCCTGCACCGGCTAGCACGGCCAGCAACTATGCTAGGTGGTACAGGAACCGTTTATGATTGCCTTGTAGCTAGATACCGTGATCCTTGAATGAGAAACTGAAATGTTTGTTGGATATTACGACTGGTAACGTATGTTGGGTCAGTTGGCTGGAGTTCCTCATATTGTTCGTATGCTTGAAGACGGGAATATATAGCAGTTCTCGAAACGTCACATCTGTTGTGGTCGAAGGAAACCTACATTTATCGTATGTCTTATATTGTTTGTGTTGTCTAGTCTTCAACTATGTCTACCACTTGTGTTGTTCTCGGCATCTTTGTCCATTGTTGTCACCATCTTTCATGCGCCATGTTTGGCCCTTATCTGCTTGGTTTTCCTGTTCAAGTTTCCATTATATACGACTATATGCCTATTTCGGAATTATCTGTATGTTTGCTGACTACATCGATTGCTGGCTTCTCAGATTTGTTTATTCTTTTTTTTTATTTTTTATTGCATATTTTATCACGCTTAGTTGCTATAGTAACTAACATATTTCCCTAAACTCTTACACTCATATACTGTATGTAATAAACATGTTGGTCGAGATATATTATACCTGTATGTTCTGTGATCTCGACACTGTAGGGTCGGAATAATGACAGTACTTGCCAGAAGGAGCATCACAAAATCCATAATATGACACTAGGGAAGAAGGCGTCACTAATTTAATAGTTAGTGTAAATAAGAATTATATAATTGTCACAAATAACTGTGGAAAACGATGGTACACTATGGCAACAACACATTTTCTGTAACATGTATACTTCAAAGTGACACATTTGAAAACTATTTTTGCGTGGTGTAAAAAATAAAAAAAACTGTAATTTGCCAATTTCACTGTTGGCACATCAACATTGCCATATTGAATTTTTTAGTAACCAATATAAAACATATCCACTTGGTTTTTATAAATTAAAAACAAAAATTCGCATTCATAGGACTGACCTACGGTGACTGAAGACGGAAACCCAACTACGAAAAAGACGACATAATTAAATCTTTCCAAACTCGTTGTTTATAAATATTAACAGATTGCACTGCTTTCATATACTTGTACATACAAATAATCAACAAAAAATTATTATTTTTTATATATTTTTATTTTGCACTGAATATTAGGCAGATGAATTGACTCTGCATTACACTGGAGCGGTACAGATATCTAATAAAGTTGTATAAAATAATGCTAGGTGCAATTAACTCGTATTGATAAGTTACTCTACATCCAACCCAAACTTCTGAATACTTGAATAATGTAATTTGGTCTAGAATTTGTTTCTCACTGACGCTCACTCGACATATCACTGAAGTTTACTATACAGAAGCTATTGTCGTTCATTGATCTTTTATTTGCACAAACATTTCTGTTTCTTGAAATAGGCCAAATAGTAGAAAAAAGTTGGTAGTGGTGTGTTTGAATTAAGTTTTATTATTTCTATTAAGATCCTCATTTTTGAATCGCAAGCTGCTGTCGCTAGGAATTATTCTTAGTTCTTTACTAGTGTCAAGACGTGATGTTTCTGAATTCTCAGAACAATCAATGTACGAATTCAATAATGTTTAACCTAATTAGTAAATATCAAACATAACCGTCTTAAGACTAAGCCAGTTTGGATTTTTCATTTTATTTACCTAGTGAACTTTCAATGATCCCTCAACTTTTCTCGTTTAATTGAGCTCAGAAATATTTCAATCTATATTTAAGAAACTGAATATAATAAAATCATAATGATGACTTCTGTAAAACATAAAACAATGAATTAATGTCTAACAAACTTTTTTCTTCGGACACAATCCTATCTGCAATGCTACAGAAAAAATCACCAATCACAACATGGACGCCTTTTTTATAGCCCTCGTGATAATTTAAATAACATGTATGCGTTACATCTGTAAAATAATTTTCTAATTCATTTATTAAAATTGAAATTTTTGAATTGTTTTGGCGCTACCCAGATAAACTGTCGCTGAGAAAATGTATGATGCGAATTTTTCTGGAATAACATCAATAATCATCAGAAACACATGGATCCAAGTCATTATGAGTATTGTTTGGCAAATAGGACGATAAAGCGCAGAATTATTTTGTTTATTGAGTTCCTGATGTCTAATTGTAAACAACAACAGTGTATGTTGATATTTATTGCTGTGCGCCCCCAAAATAAAACAATTCTATTTATTCTACAAAACTAAAATAATAGTTATCACTGAAGTGATATGTAATGATTTTGTTATTAGTCTGACTCTTCATTTGTGAGTTTGTGCATGTTGATACACTTCAAATATATATTCTGTTCATTCGCGATCGTTCCCTTCAGTATTGATGGATAGTAAAATGAAATAGACGATTATGAAATAAATGGGTCAAGTCTATCATCAGTGTCAAATAAAATTCTCGGAACCTACATATAGCCAATATTAACAAAGGTTGAGAAAGATGACTCTGATATTATTTTATTTGGAGTAAAATATCCAACCCGGTGTGACTTCAATGACATCATCTTAATGTTAATCGTTACGTCAGTCTGTCCCACGGAAAACATGTCAGTTTACTAGACGTGCACTGAAAAAAGAGTATAGTTGCTGGTACCATACTTCTGTTAAAATAGGGACAACAAAACAGTTTGTTGTTGGTACTACTCTGGACAGTTCCTTCAACAATCTGTTTTGTAGAAGAAACAACGAGCCTTGTTGCTTTTGCAAACCAGATGGTAACTTCTACAGAACAGATTGTTGAAGGAACTGTTTTGTTGTCCCTATTTTAACACAAGTATGGTACCTGCAACTATACTCTTTTTTCAGTGTGGGACTAACGCCATAGAACTGTCAATTTGGAGATTAATTTGGCACAGTTTCTCATAGAACTTAAATATTTAGAATTTGCGTAGGTAATCTATAGGAGTGTTATCTACAAATAAATAAAATAAAATAACTATTGCATTACACCTTGTACATATTTAATTTGAGTTTATTTACATAAATTAAACGTAAATTACTAGTATTATTGATACACAGTTCTAATTACAACGAATGTAAAAACACAATATGGCATCCAACTCTAACGAACTAAATTACACAACATAAACATAGCATACTATAGAAACACAAATTTGCCATATTCAGTAGAAATTGATTAATTAGAACTTAAGATATGATAGAAAACTGTATTTAATGTGAATCTGTTATAGTGAAGTTAAGAGATTTGGTCAGAATTTCACATGTAGGTCTTTTGCGCTGATGAGGGATGACATATGAGTACGGGGTACCGCTGGAATGAAGGAGTGAGGGAAATGGGAGATCCCCTTGAAAACCCGCTTACCAGCGGCATTGTCTAGCACGATTCCCACATGCGAAAACCCAGGGACTGACCTCGCCGGGAATCGAACCCGGATCAACTTGGAAGGAGACGACTGCTCTAACAACTGCGCCAACCGCATTGTACACATTTAGTTCGAAACTGACTGTACGATGTAGGTCTGACGTTGGCTTACTGAACGTAAGTATAGGTTGTCTTCTTGAACCAATCTATTGTTTTCCGAAACACAACAAAAGCTTTATAATCTCACGAGGCGATACAAACTAATTAAAGGATAAACACGTTACGTGTAGAGACCTGAAAAATTCGCGTTTTCATTTGGGCACGAGCTAGAATTCAAAGATCTGTATGTTTGTGTCACATTAACTAATTTGGCACCTCCTGGAAGTCTCTGAGCCGATAATAATAACGTTCTTTTGTATGTTCCAACGCAATGACCTTTCAAAGTTCAAAAATTTTTTATTTCTAATATTCCCAAATCGATAGAAAACTGTAGCTAATTTGTCAGCAATTCACCATTCAGTTAGTGTCAACAAAATCACAGCAAAAAAGAGTAAAACCTAATGAAATTTAGGATGTGCAAATAATCGCATAATGATAAAACATATTAAAATAATAAAATTATAAAAATTGTTACTAACAATTATTAAAATCTTTAATGACCAAAATGTCACGTATTCGTTTATTACCCCAATAAAACTAATATTTACACTATATGCATATTTTAAAACTTGATCAGTGAATTTGGAGTACATCATTCAGATATTAATACTTTTAAATTTTCTGGAAATATAACTTTATACCCAAACTTTGTTTCTACTATTTCAACTTAATTTATTGCATGAAATTGACCTATTGTAAGATCGGAAAGGTTCCTAAACTCACAAACATCGTTAAGTGATAGTTCCATTTTTTAACAAAAAAAAATCTTTAGAAAAAAAGAAAAATTTTGAAATGTATAAAATTAAAAAAAAAAATGGTGACAATATGTTTACAAAATTCTATTTAAAATTTGTGTGTTTTATATTATAATTTTATATGTTTTATAAAGGTTCAATTTGGTATGTATTTTTATACTTTTTATTTTTCTAATGAAATTTTTTTGTTTTAAATGGAAGCGAAATGCAAAACTCAATCGAGGCGAAGAAATGCAAGAGTTAATGCTTGGGATGAATTTAAATTAGAAGGAGACGTTTTTGTAAGAAAAAAAAATTAAGGAACTATATAAAATGTGAAACTTGCAAAATGTATTATACATTTTTTCGTAAAGAAAAACATTACCAACTAAAAAACCTTAAAAGGATTACAATAGTTAAATGTGGAGCGGGTAATAATGACTACAAAATAAATAATTAAGAAATTCATGAAAAAGTAAAATTCATAACAGGCAACACTCATTAGTTAAAAAAATAATAAAAATATTAACCAAAACCTAAACGTGAAAAAGTTAATGTAAAATGTGACATTTGTGGAAAAGAATACAATCAATATTATAAGAAAAATCACGAACGGAATAAAAACATATACAAGCTGCAGATACAAAAAATATTCATGAATTTTACGACTATGAAGTTCATGAAATAGCAGAAGCATTGGCAAATAAATTTAAAACTTATTATATGAATGATGAAATAGATCCAACAATGTTCTTCATTGCTATAAAACAAATTGTAATAAATAAAATAAAAGAAGAATTAAATCATAAAAATAATTTAAAAGTAAATTTCAACCTTTTCCGTTCAATATAAAAGGGGGTTAATTAATGATGAAGAATACCAAGAAAATTCTTTAAAAACTAAAAATGAAATTATTTCAAAAACATCTGATTTAGATGAATATCATGAAAAAAGTATTTAAAAATGTTAGCTGAAATGGGTGCATTTAATGCAAAAGTATCTCAATTAGTACTAAACGTAATAAATAATATTGAGTTAAGAATAAATAAATAAAATCCGTTATGTTGAACTTCAAAAAAATAAGTTAATGGTAAACAAGCTGTTATAAATGTTTAAAATAATGATCAAATATGTTTCCTTGGTCTCTTTTATGAGCACTACATCCTGTGAATGAAGACCTCCAAAGAATAACTTAATATAAACAATTTACACTTGAATTTAATAATGCATTTTAAGGTTTAGAATTTCCAGTGAAATTATGTAAAATAAAAGTATTTTAAAAATAACTGGCATTTCTAATAATGTTTATGCATGTGAAGAAAACGGACAAGAAAATGAGACTGAGGATATATTTTAGTCATTAACTATTACAGAAAATAAAATCAATAGGCATATTAATCTTTCATATATTAGAGATGAAAATTTCGGTCATTATTTTTGGATAAAAAGTCTTTGTCGACTTGTAGATATACAACTAAAAAAAAAAAATATATATACATATATATATATACATATATATATATATATGTATATGTATGTATATACTAGAAAAAATTTCTTTGTGGTAGATGTTTACAGTATTTATATTTTGAAGATAAATTAAATAAACATGAAAAATATTGTAAAGAACATAAAAGCGTTCGAGTAAAACTTCCAAATAAAGAAATTACCTAATAAATTAAAGTTTAAAAATTATAATCACTCTTTAAAAGTACCTTTTACTATTTATGCTGATTTTGAATATTTATTAAATAAAACATATATTTGTGAAACAAATTCTGAAAAAATCATATACAAAACATTACCAAAAACCCAAACCAATAAGTTTTGTGATTATACAAAATATGAAAATGGTGATTACAAACCTCCAGTATTTTACAAAGGAAAAAATGCCCATAGTAATTTTTTGTAAAATATGTTAATGGAGGAATCTAAAAAATTTAAAGAAATATGTGAAAATTAAATACAAATGATACCATTAACTAACGAAATAAATATTTAGCAGCAAGGCATTGTCATATTTTAGAAAAACCTCCACTTACAATTAAAAAGAATGCGTTAGTAAAGATTCTGCAAACGACAATGATCATTTAACCGGAAATTTCGTGGCACAACACATTCAGATTGTAATTTAAACTATCAAAATCCAAATTTGTTCCTGTTTATATTCTTAACTAATCAGGGTACAGTAAACATTTATTTAAAAAAAAATTAATAAAACATGAAAATGAAAACAGAATTGATTTAATTCCAAACAATGAAGAAAAACACATTTCTTTCAGAAAAACATGTAAATGATGGAGTAAATTTAAGACTTATTGATTTATTTGAGTTTATGGCTTCCAGTTTAGATTAACTTTGTAAAAATCTTACTAAAGAACAATTTCGAGAAACGTCTAAATACTTTTCAGAAGATCAACTTGCTTTAGTTACTAAAAATATAGTGTATCCATATGATTATAGGGATTCTGAATAAAAAAAAATTTAATGAAACACAATTACCATCTAAAGAATACTTTTACAATAATTTAAATAAAACTAAAATTTCCGATGAAGATTATAAGTTTGCACAAAAAGTTTGGAAAAAATTTAATACTAAAACTCTTGGCGAATATACAGAATTATTTAACAAAGTTGGTGTTTTATTGTTGGCTGATATAATTGAACATTGTAGAGAAGTTGGTTTAAAAACCTAAACGAGATACTTCTTTATATTTCATTGTGCCAGGATTAGCTTGGGAAGCAATGTTAAAACATACAAAAATAGAATTAGAATTATTAACTGATTGTGATAAAATATTAATGAATGACAAAGACATTCGTGGCGAAATTTCCCAATGTTCTAAAAGATATGCAGAAAGCAAACAATAAATATATGAAAAATTATGATCCTAAAATTGAAAATTCATATTTAGTATGTTTAGATACAAATAATTTATATGGTAGGACAATGACTCAATATGCAGGCTTTGAATGGGTAAATTATAAATTCAATGATTCAGATTATTGGGAAAAAATATATACTAAATGTGGAGAACCATTCAAATTAATGATATGTTTTAGAAGTTGGTTTAGAATATCCTAAAGAATTACACAATTTACATAAATACTTACTTCTTGCCCTAGAAAATAAATTATGGCCAGGTTAAAAAAAAAAAAAAAAAAACAACTTTATAGGTACGATAAAAATTTTGTATTACATTATGCAAATCTTAAACAATATTTATCTTTAGGAATGAAACTGAATAAACTGTCTAGCTTGTTAACATTTAAATAATCAGATTGAATGAAATCCTATATTGATTTAAACACACAAATGCGAACAAATGCCAACAGTAATTTTGAAAAAGATTTTTATAAGTTAAGGAATAATTCTGTTTTTGGAAATTAAATAGAAAATAATAGAAACAGAGTTGATATTAGGTGTGTGTACGAGTGATAAACAAATAAATAAACTAAAGCAAAACCTAATTTTAAAGTTCAAACTACATTTTTTAAATCTTTCGTTGCAATTCATATGTATAAATCAAAATTCCGTTTCAACAAACCAATATATGTTGGAATAAGTGTATTAGATGTATAAAAAACTTAATTGTACGATTTGCATTATAATTTAATAAAACCTAAGTATGAAGGTAATATTGTAATATGTTATACTGACACTGATTATTTAATATATTATATAAAATCATATTATTTTTATGAAGATATGAAATAAATTATTTAACAGTTTGATATTAGTAATTACGAAAATAAAATAATATTCATAATATATTACAAATAAACGAAAAAGTTATTGGCAAAATCAAAGATGGAGGAATTTATTCTATTAAAATCTAAAATGTATGCTATGAATGTTGAATGTGTTAAGAAAACAACAAAAGGCATTAAAATTTATGTAGTTAAAAATAAAATAACATTTGATGATTGCAAAAATTGTTTATTCCAAAATGAAGTGTTGTATGAAAATATTAACCTTATAAGACAAAAAATATTAATTATTTTCAATTGAATATGGGAAAGAACATTTAGTATTGAAGATGATAAATTATATTTTTTTTGAAAATGGTATTGATACGTTATCGTGGGGTCATTACCAAATTAAAAAAAGAATAAAACCACACTAGAAAAATTAATAAAATTAAAAAATATAATATAGTAAATATATAAAAATGTACAAAACAATTACAATTACTTGAAACATTTTTAAGTGATTCTCTCACTTCTAACATCATAAATAAGATTTCTTTGCCTAACTAACACTACATTGAAATTATTGTAGCAACTTTTGGTTTAGTAAAATCTACGGAAAGTTTAATATTAATTCCATCCTTAACAATATAAGTTTTTTGATGTGAACAATCAATAACATGTATTGTTCTTTCAGAGACAAATTTATTTGGGTTAAAATACATTCAATATTACGATAGTAAGTATCAAATGTAGTTCTAGAATTTCTGAAGTCTTTGTAAGCAATGTACATTTTATCAGATATATTATTTTTTAGGTCTAAATTCCAATCATCTTTTGGAAAGACTTCATTTCTCACATTTTTAATAAAAATTATTTTTAACATTGCTGTGATCAAATAACGAGCCATGTTTATCATTATTAGGATCTTCTTTTCTATTAATTTGAAAACCAACAATTACATAATCAGACATATCGAACTGTAGAGGATTAAATTGATCTTTTATGTCAAACTGAAATGTATTTGAACCTGAGGGAACGACTTCTTCAAGATATTGCTAATAATTATAAGAAATTAGAATTTTAGAATTGTTGTGTAATTTAGCTTTAATTTGATCTCCATAATTAGGTTCATACTCAACAATTGGCCACAAAATTTCCATTTTCTTAGTTATAATTGTAGCAGGATCAGGAACAGTGTTAGGGCCAGGAGTTCCTTCAGCTCTAAGTTTAAGTTGTTTGTATATACAATAATGATCATTTAAACCCCGAATAAATAAAATGTTGTAACCTGCTTCCCAATAAATATCATTGCATTCTGTAATCAATCCAAACAAAAACATTTTAGCGGATATGCAACTTCATTATGTTTATCAGCTCTATAAGAAAATAATTTATCAACTCCATAACCTTTTTCAACCATAGATAACTATACATACGCTGATTCTGAAATTGAGTTTAACAACGAATGTGCAATAGTGGAACTTATTCCAGGATTGTATATAGTCTCAATAATGTATCTATGTTTAGAAATATCTATTTTTGAAAAAAGGGAAGGAAAGAAATTCTCATACAGTTCAATAGTAGAATATTTAGCATAAACCTAATTTTTATTTATCTTAATAATCTTAAATACAAAATATGAATAAGCTTCGGTCATGTGAGAAAATGCATCTCCAATTGGAATATTGAAATCCATTCTCTTATTGTATTCATTTTAATTATTTTTTGTTTGGTCAGTTGGCGGAAATGTTAGACGTTCATAACTTTCAACCTTTTTCTCACTCATTTATATCAAATAAAAATGTATACAAAAATTATGTTAAAAAATTTTACAACATTATTGTTTTTATTTAACCATGAATTATGACTGCTATCACAACTAACAATTTATCTAAAACATTATCTCTTTTCTTTCACTATACTTATTCCACTAAGTAGGCCTAATCTTTATCAAATTTAGTTTTAAGAAGTTCTTGTTCATTAATCTTACCTTTAATGGGTTCATTTAGTAAATCTTTAATTATATATGTTATGGGATTTGTGTACAATACTTAAGATATTTCAAATACTTCTGTAGACCAGTTGGATGATTATCTTTTAAAATTTTTTTTAGCTTTACATATACAAACTTTATCTTGAATAGCAAATTTTGGTGTCGTGATTTTTATAGTTTTTTCATACTTATTTATAAAACTAGATGTTTCATTCTTCTTATTAACATCAACAGGCTTCATTTTCATTGTTATTTGTATTATATTATTGTAATCACTTTGGTAATATATAGATCGATTAATAAGTTACATGTATAGTGAAATTCTTGCACATTTTTTTCTTTTAAAGTTCGGTCAAATTTCTCAAAAACAAACTGCCTTGTCACTAAATGTAAACTAACGTTTTATAAATATGTTTTGATACAAAATTATTTTCCATTATCAGTTTGAAAATGTTTCCGTTTACGAGCGTTTAGTAAACTATTAAAATCTAGTTAAATTTTTTGCAGTTTTATCTTTAACTGGAATTGCCCACGAAATTTTAGAAAAAACACCGAGAACAATTTTATATACATAATTTTTGAAACACCTTTGGGTAAGCCTGAATACATCTCTACTAAATCGGCTTGCCAAAGATCATCCAATCCAAAATATAAAATCTTCTTCATAGCTTCATGAATTTCATTTGCAGTCTCTTCTTTAATATTCCCACCGATAAACATAGATTTTTCAGTACTACAATTAATGCAAATGCATTTGATAATATTTTTTTAATTTTTTTGTTACTTCATAAGATATATTATTACTTCGTGAATGTGTTTTACACTTGAGACAGTACATAATTAAATTATTAAAATCCATTTATACTTATAACAAAAGACAACATTTTTATTCTAAAGGATATGAAATTAGAAGGTAAAGAAATATATGGTATTTATCGATAGATGTGTTAAATGAAGTTAATCCAAACATAAATTTTAAGTTTTAATATGTTAAATATCTTATATTATATTTTGAACCATTCGAACAACAGCATGAGTCATTTTAACAGCTATTCGAGCAATTTGAAGAGCCTTTTAAATAACCAATTTATGCTGCTTGAACATAATTTTTTATTAAATTTTGTTCTATTTCATTGATAACGAAGAAAAACTAGAAGAAATGTACTAAGAAGACGACAGCTGATTAAAATATTTGAAGAATTCAAAAAATATCATAAAGAAAGTTATGGAAAACAATAAAACACAAGAGCAACCAATGATAGATGCAATTGATAGTTTAGGCAAAAAATTAGAGAAAGTTACAGACGAGAATAAGAATTTGTTTTTTACTCTTATTCCTGCTTTTGTGAACCTAATTTTAAATTGTCCAACAACACCGGGAGAAACATCTTTCGAAAGACAATTATTTTCTAAGATGAACCTCTACAAATTTTGGGAATTAAACCGCTTTCTATTGTTCTCGGTAAAGACATTTCTCAAAAACTTAATGTTATTAATGAAAAAATATGGTTTACGCGCTGAGGGTAATGACTCCTATATTAAACAGACAAACTTTTTTATTCGTTATGATAATATTACGGTAAATAATCACGAAAATAAATTAACAGAAGGACTCTCCAATTTGCTTACAAGAAAATAAAAAAAAATTAACGTGAAGATAAATTTACTGATAAAGATTTTTCAAATTATGTAAAAATTGTTTTAACAGCCAATGTTGTATATTAAAAATATAATCTTACTAAGCAAATACATTCAAATAGAAGTTGGAAGTACGTGAATATAATTAAGCCAATTTATGATAAATTTTTAATGATCACCGCCAAGATATCCTATATCTGGTAGTGGTATTAAAAATATACAAATCTCCCAAAATAATATGTATGGATGGATGATGTTAGAAAACTTATTGATGGTGAAGAAAATGCTGAAAATAAAAATTATTACAATGAAAAAGTTGAAACATTGGATATGTTGAATAATAAACTTAGCGATTTTGTTGTAAATAATCCTGAAGGAGTTCCTTATCTTATACGAATACCAAACACAGTTCCCTCTTCGTTTTGGGAATCAGAATATCACGAAAAAGGATAATTAAATAATATAATTAATTCTTAACCATTCGAATTAAATGCCCTGGGGTATCATTTTTTAGACTCAGGGACTAAACTTAAAAAAAGATGAGAACGAGGTGATAAACCAATAAATCGTTTAAAAGCTGCAGCTATGGAACATGATATTGCTTATCACAATCATAAATATTTTGAAGAAATACATAGTGCAGATGAGGAGTTATAAAAGAAAGTATTTAAATTAATTATTGCTGCAGATGTAGATTTAAATGAAAGAATGTGGGCTGGCCTTACTGGGTCACCTATGCACATTAAACGTAAACTTGGTTGAGGAATAAGAATAAAATATTATATTACACATATGTACACAATCTTATTACATTTTTTGTATTTAATCTTATTAATTTTTTGTATATAATCTTTTAAATTTCTTTTACATATTATCTTATTAAATTTTTAAATATATAATCCTACTAGCTGGCTGGTTGCGGCGTTGCCCGCGTGAAATTATGTAATGTAAACGGTTTAGGAGATAAGTGGGATTAATTAAAAAAACACGTTTTATTTTTTAAGAGCTTTCAAAGACGAATTTCGAAAAATTGTAGAAACACTTTTTTAGATATTTACTTAAGCATCATTTTAGAAAAAAATCACCTCACTATCTGAAATGGTTTAGGAGAAATCACGGATTAATGAAAAACACATTTTATGGCTTTTCACCCCCTTAATTTTCGAATTTCGCAAAATCGAAAAATTTACTAATATGCATTTCTTTGGGCAATATTATGAAGTTAAAAAATTTATGATAGCATTCTCTGATAATGAGATATCAAGAATTATTTTAAAACACATTTCGCCCCTTTTCACCCTATTAATTATCGAATTTCCGAAAATCCTTTCTTGGTGGGTGCCTACGGGGCAAGTGGAAGCTTCCTTCAAAATTTCATGGTTCTAGGTCCAGTGGTTTGAGCTGTGCGTTGATGAGTGTGTGAGTGAGTGTATCAGGACACTTCATTTTATATTTTAAGATTAATAAATCTCTTGCTGATGAACTTAAAATTTGTATACTGATTCTTTTTTAACATAAGAACAACTTGATCGTAAAAATAAGAACCAAAGAGATGGTAACGGAATAACTCTTACTATTTCTGTACCACAACTAAAAAAAATATATCGAAAGAAATAAAATCTGGAAATGATTTAACAATTAATAAAGGCGGATTTTTACCAATACTTTTTGGTGCATTAAGCGCCTTATGAGCATTTTTGTATGGGGCTTCAGCTGTTGCTAACGCTGTACTTAATGATAAAAAAAAGGCTCAAGAATTAGAACACCAACACAGACATAATTTGGAAATGGAAAAACTATCAAAACTATAATAAGGTGTTAAAAAATTTCGAAGAAAAAACTCCACTCACTAATTATGATATTGAATTTGTTAAAAATTAAATATTAAACATTTTCTCGGTGTTCTTATGATTGATGAATTACCCAAATCACTATTTAACAAAAAATGCGGAATCGTTAATTTAGATGATTCTAAAAATTCTGGAACACACTGGATTTGTTATTGGAATGAACGTTATAAAAATTTTTTTTTTCTTTTGGAGGTAATCTGTCTTGTAAATTGGTTGAGTATCTCAATGGCGAAATAATTTATAATGATAAAATACAAAGTATTTATAATGTTATCTGCGGCCACTTGTGCGTAATTGCACTAGACCATTTATCTCATAATTTAATTTTTTTAAATAATTTCTTTATAAATAAATAATATATATTTTGGAAATGTGATAATGAAATAATTAGGTTGATATAGATTTAAAATATGATAATTTTGCTATAGATTGTAATACATGCGTTTCAAGTATAAACTCAAATTATAATAATAAAGTTAAAGATTTAGAATTAAAATGTGATAGTTTTGCTTTAAAACAGATGTTGATACAGGTATTTCGGATTTAATTTTTTAATTTAAAAATAGGTTTGCTCTTACTAATAGTCATAATAGCGTTAAAGACTGTAGAGTTATTTCAGTTGATAATCCAATTAATAATCCAATTAATAATAAATATGCTGTTAACAAACAAATTTTAGTCAAATAATTAAATAGTAAATTACACGTACTTAAGTAATGTTACATTACACGTAAATGTAAAATTACACGTAAATATAAAAATACACGTAATGTAAAATTACACGTAACTAGGTACTGATTTTGAAATGTCTAAAAAATGCAATATTTAGATAAAGTATAACTGAAAAATTTGAAAATTCTACTCAGTCAACTATGAATTTTTGTAGTACACAGTGATATGAAAATTGATGAAATATTAAGAAATTTGAGATAATTAGTTATCCCAGAAATATAATAAATAAATACCAAGTTAAATAATTATAATACAATTGTTGATTTAGACAATTTCTGAGGGAATATAATTGATATTATTAGTTTAGTTGGAAATAGAGTTCGAAAGCTAAAACACTTTACTTGGATAGAAATCTAACCGAATATATGTTTATGAGGGGTGGGAGAGTAAATTAAATAATTATAAAACCCGAAAAATATAAGAACATTATCAGAGTATATTTCAAGTCAAAACTTGTTGATATAGGAAAATATTCTTTTGATGAAATGACTAATGATAACATATATTTAAAATTCGGGAAACTTATAATGTGTCGGAAGGTGAAATTGTGTTTACTGAAATGGTGATAACATATATATATATATATATATATATATATATATATATATATATATAACTTTTAAATTATATAACAGAACATTAATATATTTAGAAATGTAATTAAAAAATCTTGGGCCAAAGAACACAGTTGGATTGAAGATCAAATTTAAAAATCTGTAACTCAATCACAGTTCAATGATTTTGTAACAACTCTGACTAGAAATTAGCGATCGTTGGATAAAGTTATTCTTCCATATTTTGAACAAGATAATAATGTTGATTTTGAAGATAAAATATTAAGGGCGCGTTATGCAGTAATTTTCATCACCATTATTTATTTTTATATTTGTACCAGATAATTTTTCCTTGTTTTGGATACAATTTATAGCACATAGTTTTTGCTAATGGCTCGTTAAAGCCAAAATTTGCATGTTTCCGTTTTAAGAACGAAACTAAAACCAACTCACTTACCAATGTCAGAAAAATTCACAGGGTGATTAACGATGTTGTAGGCTACAAATCCAGGTACATTAAACCACAAAATAAAATAGTTTTGTAATTAAAAAAAATATTGAATTTAAAATTTGTATTTTAAATTTCAGAATTTTTATTTACATACAATAAAGTTTTATACATTGTTATTATGTACGTGCGAGTGTGAATTTTTTCAATTCGGTAGATCAGTTGGTTTTAGTGTAGTCCTTAAAACGGAAACATGCAAATTTTGCCTTTAACGAGCCATTACGCGAAAACTATGAAATAAAACAATTTCATGAGAGCAAAGTTTAGTCACATTGTGTGTCTAAAAAGAAAGTGGTACAAATAAAAATAAAAACATGGTGACAAAATTTGCTGTGTACCACGCCTTTAAGAAATTTATGTAATCCAATTGCACATATTGATGTGTTAATTTTAAATATTTTAAAAGTAATAGGATTGACATTATTCGTTCAGTTGGAAAATACAGTGAGAAAGAAAAAATTGTGTATTTGGGTAGTAATCAAACTGAATACATTTTTACGATCAATGGGACAATAAATGAAATAAGAAACCAAATGATTGTAAAGAAATTATCGCATTACTTCGCGCTGTTTATAATGCTAAAACTAGGCATTCTAAATAAAAATATCTGATTTGTTTGAACAGTTTGATATTAAAGAAGATAAGATATTTCTTAAAATAAAAAAAATAATAAAAAAATTAATATAGCAGAACGTACTATTTTATTAATTAGTATTATTAAATCATACAAATATATTTAGATGTTTAAACTCAATACCCTGTAGGTGCTTTAATATTTATTGCGATATTTGCCATAATTTAACTTACATGTAACATCTATAGCAATAAAACCATAGTCTTTATCACAAAATTTTGAAAACACTCCGCTAAATTTTTCAAATGACATATCGCCACCAGCAAAATCGTTATGAATATGTTTAAGATTTGTATAATCTTGTCTAGATATATACAGAAAATTAGTTTCAGTACTGTTGAGTATGTTTGTGCTAAATAGAAGAAATCAATATTTTTATGTCTGCGGCGAGTAAAATAATGTCTTTCATATCTTGACTATCCAAAACTACATCATAAAAAAACAGAATCGTTACAACAATGATCAGCATAAATCATTTCTTCACTTGAAAAGAAAAAGTATTCTACTGGTTCATTATTTAATTTAATTGCTGCTTCAGTTTCTTCTGTTAAAGCAATATATTTTGGTTGACTTAAACTTCTTGATTATATATTTAGAGTGCCAAAGTTCAAACACCCAGAATCATATATAAAATTGTGTATTGTAAGTGTTGTTCTGACGCGCAGGAGCTTGAATCTACTATCAAGCATCGAATATCATCTGGTAGCAATTCTTCTTGGCGTTTTGATGAAATAATATTTTCACGTATTCTTATTTTTTCACCCCAGTCTGTTTTTTATGTTTAGTTCATTTTATTTACGCTATATATTTTTCTTATAATTAATGACAAAATTATTAGTTATCATGTAAGAAAAGAATATTAAATACAAGGTTTCATTATCCTTGAGAAACAGAAGAACACTCGGTGAGCTTAATTCAATTGTATACAACACATTTCACACCAAACATTACTCACAAAAATAACAAGCTCTATTTCATAGATCGAAATAGGGACCGAAAATTTTATTGAAACTTCTGTTGTTCAATATATTATAGAAGATCTGGAAAACATTATAAATCAATTCCTCCATTTAACAAGATACCAGCTGGCGAGAAAAAAATTATATATAAATAGAAAAAAATAAAATAAGAAACAGAGTGAAAGTAAAATTTATTTTTAATCTGCTGTTCGATAAATCATACTCTTTTGGCAAAACTTGAGGTTTTACACATAATAAAGTATTCGAAAATTAATAAGCTTCAACAGGCTGATACAAATCCTAAAACTACTTCATTAAAAATAATTGGTATTCACTGTAATTTAGCAAATTGCGTGGTTCTGAAACATAACGAATGCAATGACAGACAAATTAGTATTACTTCTTCATTTAAGCCTAGTGCTTCTTTTGGCGAAACAATTTATTACGAACCAAACTATCCACAATGTTTTCGCAATGCAAACAAACAAAATGAAAAATAGTGTGTTAGAAATAAGAGCGGAGGAAAAAAAACTCATAGACCTTTATTCTGCAGAAATAACTGCAATATTAGATATGAAACCATAAGTACATACTCCAATGAAGGAAATAATTAAATTTTTTTACTAAATGAAGATCGATAGTATTTATATATAAATTGTAATGAAAGATTTAGAAAAAGAATCGTACAATTTAGCACACCAAATTTGAAAATGTGTATACAAACTTTAAATTAAACTGTGATGTACTCAATCACTCAGCATACAAATTTGTGAAATTTTATTATTTTTTAATATTATTAACTTGAACAACTTTTGGTTAATTTAGTGGTCACTACATTGATTTTAATTTTCATTTTGTCAATTGTTTTGTTCGTGAACAAAAAGTTTATTTCAATATCACAATAGCAGTTGACTAAAAACGGTATGAAATTAAAAATTTGGGAAGATGTAAAATTGGAATTATCTGACTTGGATTCATTGAACAGATTTTGTAAATTAGAGTCGTACGAAAATACTCACGAATTCTAAATAGAATTGCATTGTATAGTCACTGGATATTTAAATTTATTGAAAAATAAAGCAGTTTTAATCTAAGAACACTTTATAAGTATTTTTACCCGACAGATGTGTTAAAAAAATTGCTGGTCAAGTTTTAAAAGCTACACATAGTGGAAATATGAGTTTTATTTATAATGGGATGAAAGATTGTGGTAATAAACGAATACATGACATTTTGTTTATTAAAATTAAACATTTTTTGATAATGTATATTTCTAATTTTAATATTTTCTTATCATTTGTGATGACTTGCACTTCTTAAATTTTTACAATATGTTATTCCCTTACTTACGGTGATATTGTTGAAAGTAACTGAATAGGGAATCGCTGACAGAATACCTACAATTTTATATAGGTTTGGGGACATCATACATTTTTAATTTGTGAACACCAAAAGGGTCACTGCATAGGAACATACAAAATGACTCTAATAATAATAAAATAACTAATTCAGACTTATATCACTTTAACAGCAAGTAGCTAATGAGAATCTGTGGTCTGCTTCAGTTTTTAAACATTCTTGCAGGCTAGCCTACATGTCGGTGAAACCTTGCATTTGTACTGTCTCTAGTTATGCGATACGTTCAGCAACTAACTTGGGCGGAGGTTGGTCAACTGGTATGACTAGTATTTCGGGTCCAGCCGTGAAAATAAACAGCTGTATTAGAAATTTAAATCACTTATAAACATCTGTAGTGTTACTTCAGTAAAAATTCAATGCCAAAACTTAAGTTAAACAGTAGTCGGATTAGTTTCCGTGAAATAAAGTAAATATATTTAATTCTGTATCCGAAAATAAAGGACGTAACATGATGAACTTTAAATCGTACCATGTTTAATTATAATTTGTAAAATAGTGTGGTTGATGCAGAAAATTTACATTCACAATATAAAATACTATTCAAAATGTCACCTTCTGTTGTAGGGTTCTTTAAATATAATTCAGTGGGAATCGACTAAGAAGTTGCCTTAAGTATTTATTGTAATATTCTAAAATAGCTGACTAATAGAACGCTACCTTTATCCTTCCCATGCTTAAATGGTTAACTGTCTAAATACGGAATTGATTTGAACTGCTTCACTGGTTCCCTAGATATGAAATAGCACTAAGAATTTAAAATAGTAACACCTTAAGAGAACACAGTGTGGTCGAAGAAAGCATATTATGTTAAATGCTTTAACTATTCACTATGTGTTTGTCAAACTGGTTAAAATTCAATTCATGGTTTCAAACTTTTCAGGATGGCGCAAAGACAGACTCATTCAGGAAAATGATTGCATGAACCTGTCTATCCAGAGAAAAGTATGCTAAATAATTACGTTTGCTCTGGAAAATGATTTGAATATGAAATGAAGGTGTTCGGGCCATATTCATTAACATATTTTTTATTTATTTACTGTAAACCATAGCTTTTTCCGTACTTGTTAAACAATAATGATTTATATTTTCTGTGTTCGGAAAGTATGCATTTCTGACATTAGCTCAGGTCATTTTTGCGTATTTGCTATAACTTACGATAAATAATTAAGATAGCACGAACGGTTACTTACAAGGGGATAATAATTTTATGATAAATATACAAATAAGTATTTCACATAGCTTCAGCATTGCCTGCCCGTGATACTTGAGTTTGAAGCGAATAAAAAAGAACGTTCCATGCTTGTTTAAGTCTGCAGCAAATTTATGTTTCTTGTCGTTACGGCCAACATGTCTATACATTAATGTTTTCGCATTGTATGCTGTTAAAACGAACCAATACCTAAATAAACTACCCTAAAATTATAGCTATCTTGTAGTGAAACTTGGAGCTGTTCAGGTACCGGAAAAAATTAGAAATTAGTATTACATAGCATTTAATTTAACCTTAGAACTCAGTAACCAGACGTGTATCTTCTTCCCACAATTAGAAAATCCTTTTTCTCGGTAAAATGCTACCAAGAAGCACTGTAAAGTGTATTCTATAAACGAGAGTGCTTATCTAACAATTCAGCTGGCATTTATTTCTTCAGTCCACTGCCCAGCATAACTAAGTTGCCAAGGTTTTCCATACTGCTAACATATTTCATCTTCACTCGGTCCTGCAGTCTTCTGATACTTACAATGAATACAAGTTAGTAAAATATTCTATTTTGTTTGGTGTGACAGCCACCAACTTTGTGATAAGTACACTTGTTAGAGGAAGACACTATAAACTAAATGTGTAACACTGAAATTAAACAGTTGATGCCAAAGTACCTCTAGGTATGTTTCAGTCGGTGAAGAAGTCCATGTCTGTGATGACATATAGGTACATTTTATCACCCTGACTGAGCTGTTAACTGTGTATGTTTCTGCCCATACTTCAGTTTGATTAAGCTCAAATATTCTGCCAGTCATCACAACAATACTGTGATAATTACCTGTAAATATAATGCTTAAAACGGATTATTGTACCTTAATATTGTGAAACTGCACCAACGAACCAAGAATATAACACAAAAGCTACGATCACATCATGATTCTACCTATTCTGTGTATTGGATAGCTTTTCTTCTATGCACTTCTTCATATTTTCTTTCGAGATGTTTAACTGGGCTTTGCGCAATTTCTTGGCTGCCTTACCGCTAGTCCTAGCAGACATACGTTTCTAGTCTCTGTTACGAGTGACCTCTTACATATGCATATCAGCAACTGGCTCACATATATAAGAAACACGAAAGATTAAATAACCTCACGGACAGAATGATCAAACATATAGATCCCCGTGTCTATGGCAAAGTTGAAATCCCTTAGTTTGTATATTATTGTGTATTTATACAAAGAGTACGCAGCTTAGGAAGAATTTTATTTATGTGTGTCTTTAAGTGGACTGACTTATTGACTTGTTGGATGTGTCCGGTTATAAGTGGGGCGATGAAATATAGTTAGACATAAGACCAGTCGCTTATCCTATAATTTTTCGAGATCAGCTTCCTTCGATCATGTCCTAGCTTGAATTCCTATTCGCTGGCAAGCGGTTACTAGTTAGTTTCCCCTTCGACCTATATTGCAAATCTCAAGTCATTTTATAAGGTTTGAATAGAATGCACACCATCCCACTCACTTTCGAAAAAGGACAGGAATACTAATTTAACACACCTCCCATGTTTCTTAAAAATACTTTGGTCACTGTGCACAGCGGATTTTCTCCATTTGGTTTTATATCTGTTCGACGATGACAATATTGTTTGAAGGAGTGAACTCCAAATAATAGTGTAAAAACAAAGAAACGAAAACTTAAAAACATTTTCGGGAGTAAAAGAAGTACCCGCAGATATCATGCCGAACATTGCCTACATGTTTCTTATTTATACAATTACTGTAGTTGAACTCAGGCAATCACAGTTATGAAGATATATTTCAACGGAAGCATATATTATAAGAAGTTATTGTGTTTTTCTACTCAATACGCTCAAAATGTGTATAGTTTATAAACCGCGGCTTGCTTGGACCCATCATATTTCAATGTTTTCTGCTGCAGGTGGTCGTGTTAGCTGTCGCAGTGCTACAAACTTCGGAGGCATCTAGCGATGCTCTCGACAAAATGAAAACAAGTTGTAGATCAGAAGGCCATGGTCATAGCTGTAGGCATTCTGATTTCAGCTACGGTTCGGGTGTAAAGACTTATGGATATGTTGCGCAGAGTTCTGGTTCTGGTGGTAAAGGATGTGGGACAGTAGACCACAGCCCTGGGACTGACGACCATAGTTCTGGTCATGGAAGTAGCTGCTCTAGTCAGGGAGGAAACAATTGTGGTAAAGTAAGTTCCAGTTTAGGGCAGAGAGTGGCCATGTCTGGCTATTGGAGACACAATTGCGGCAAAGGAGCACCTCCTTTACATCAACAAAGGGAAATATCATGCAATCAAGGACAAAGCTCAGGTATAAGGCGACATAGCTTCAAGATTGGAGGTCATGACAGTGGACGTGGAGGCCATGACAGAGGAAATGGAGGCCATGACAGTGGACATGACGGTGGACACGGAGATAAAGACAGTGGACATGGAGTAAAATACAGTGGATATGAAGGTACAGACAGTGGACATGGAGGTAAAGCCAGTGGACATGGAGGTAAAGACAGTAGACACGGAGGTAAAGACAGTGGGCATGGAAGTCATGACAGTGGTCATGGAGGTAAAGACAGTGGGCATGGATGTCATGACAGTGGGAACGGAGGGCATGAGAGTGGAAATGGAGGTCACGACAGTGGACATGGAGGTCACGACAGTGGACATGCAGGTCACGACAGTGAGCATGGAGGTAAAGACAGTGGGCATGGAGGTCATGACAGTGGGCATGGAGGTCATGACAGTGGTCATAGAGGCCATGACAGTGGGCATAGAGGCCATGGCGGTGAACATACAGGACATGACAGTGGACATAGAGGTAAAGAAAGTGGGCATGGAGGCCATGGCAGTGGACATGGAGGTCATGGCAGTGGACATAGAGGCCATGACAGTGGACATGGTGGTAAAGACAGTGGACTTGGAGGTAATGACAGTGGACATGGAGGTCATGCCAGTGGTCACGGAGGTCATGACAGTGGACACGGAGGTAAAAACAGTGAACACAGAGGTTATGACAGTGGACACAGTGATAAAGACAGTGGACATCGAGGTAAAGAGAGTGGACATGGAGGTAAAGAGAGTGGACATGGAGGTAAAGAGAGTAGACATGGAGGTAACGACAGTGGATATGGAGGTCATGACAGTGGACATGGAGTTAAAAGCAGTAGACATGGAGGTAAGGACAGTGGACATGGGGGCCATGACAGTGGACATAGAGTTAAAGATAGTGGACATGGAGGTCACGACAGGGGACATGGAGGTCATGACAGTGAACATGGAGTTAAAGGCAGTGGACATGGAGGTAATGACAGTGGACATGGAGGTAACAACAGTGGACATGGAGGTCACGAAAGTGGACATGGAGGCCATGACAGTGGTCACGGAGGTATAGACAGCGGACACAGAGGTCTCGACAGTGGACATGGAGGTCACGACCGTGGACATGGCGGTCATGACCGTGGACATGAAGGTCATGACCGTGGACATGGAGGTCGTGACAGTGGACATGGAGGTCGTGACAGTGGATATGGAGATCAAGACAGTGGGCACGGAGGTAAATACAATGGACATGGAGGCCATGACAGTGAACATGGAGGCCATGACGGTGGACATGGAGGTCACGACAGTGAGCATGGAGGTAAAGACGGTGGACATGGATGTCACGACCGTGGACATAGAGGTCGTGACAGAGGACATGGAGGTCATGACAGTGGACATGGATGTAAAGACAGTGGACATGGAGGTCATGACAGTGGCCATGGAAGTCATGTCAGTGGACATGGAGGTCATGACAGTGGGCTTGGAAGCCATGACAGTGGACATGGAGGCCATCACAGTGAACATGGAGGTCACGACCATGGACATGGAGGTAGTGACAGTGGACATGGAGGCCATGACAGTGGACATGGAAGTCATGTCAGTGGACATGGAGGTCATGACAGTGGGCTTGGAAGCCATGACAGTGGACATGGAGACCTTGACAGTGAACATGGAGGTCACGACCGTGGACATGGAGGTCACGACCATGGAAATGGAGGTAGTGACAGTGGACATGGAGGCCATGACAGTGGACATGGTGGCCGTTACAGGGGGCGTGGAGGTCGTGACAGTGGACGTGGAGGTCACGCAGGTGGACGTGGAGTTCACGCCAGTGGACATGGAGGTCACGCCAGTGGACATGGAGGTCGTGACAGTGGACATGGAAGTCGTGACAGTGGACATGGAGGTCGTGACAGTGGACATGGAGGTCGTGACAGTGGACATGGAGGTCGTGACAGTGGACATGAAGGTCACGCCAGTGGACATGGTGGTCGTGACAGTGGACATGGAGCTCATGCCAGTGGACTTGGAGGTCATGACAGTGGACATGATGGTCATGACAGTGGACATGATGGTCATGACAGTGGACATGGAGGTCATGACAGTGGATATGGAGGTCATAGAATTGGACATAGGAAATATTACAGTGGCGATAAAGGTCACAGTTTTGGTAAAGGAGTTCACAACTCGGGACATGGAGGCCTTAGCTCTGGTAATGGATGTTGTAGTAGTGAACATATAGGACATGGAAATAAACGTGGTGTTCATGGAAGTAGACATGAAAGTTATGTGATTGAACATGGTCACAAAAATGTACACGAAGTTCATATAAGTACATATGATGAGCTTGGAAGTGGACAAAGTCAAATATGTAAACATAGAAGTTATATAAACAGACCTAATGGCAATGAAAGTGGACATGTAAGTAATGGAAGTGCATATGAAGGTCACGACAGATTACATGGACATCGAAATCGTTACGGTGGAGACAGAGGCCACAGTTTTGGTAAAGGACAACATAGATTTGAAAGTAACCATAGCAGTGAACATGGGGGTGTTAAAAGAATACATGGAGGTCATGGAAATATATATGGATGTCACATAACTAGACTTAGAGATCATGGAACTAAATGTGGAGGCCATAGCAGTGGAAATGGTGGACGTAGTTATGACAATACAGGGCATAGCTCTGGACATAGTGGTCATGACAGTGGACATGAAGGTCATGGAAGTAGAGAGAGGGGACACAATTTTAGTACAGGAGGACATAGCTCTAGCAAAGATGGACCAAGTACTGGTGAGGATTGTAGCAGTGTGGGTCAAGGAGGCCAAACTGTCGGTAAAGGTGGCTTTACTCTTAACAAAAGAGGTCACAGTGTTGGACAAGATAAACACAGTGTTTCCCAAGGAGCCCGTAGCCCTGGACAGGGAGATAAAAGTTTTATTAAACATGGGGAAATCAGTATCGATAAAACTGATCACACGGGTGGCAAAGGAGGCCAAAGTATTGACCAAAGAAGGCACAGTATGGGCCAAAGAATACTTAGTGTTATTCAAGGAGGACTCAATGTTGGCCATGTTGTCGGTCAAAGAAGACACAATGTGGTCCAAGTAGGCCAAAGTGTGGTCCAGGGTAAACATAGTATGAGCCAAGCTGTGCCCAGTGATGATAAAGGAAATTATGGTGTTGGTAAAGGAGGAAAGAATATCGGCGAAGAAGGACACAGTTTGAGTCAAGGAGGACATAATGTAGACCAAAAGAAGCATAGAGTTGATAAACTTGGTCGTATTGTTAGCCAAGAGGGACGAAGTGCCGGCCAAGGAAAACACAGTGTGTGCCACGAAAGAAGCAGTGTTGCCCAAGTAGTACATAGGGTGTGTCAAGAGAGGCACAGTGTTGTAAAAAGTAGTCATATTGTCAGTAAAGGAGAACACAGAGTAGGTCATGTAGGGCATAGTGTGGGCGAAGGAGGACAGAGTGTTAGACGACGAGGACAAAGTCACAGGCAGAGAAGTCAAAAGTCTAGATGTAGGCATACAACTGACGATGAACGCGACTGCGAAGATGATGATGATGATGATGACTAGAGCTACCAACAGATCTAGGTTGTGCAAGAATTTTAAAATTTCAAGTGCTGCAATTTAATGGTCTGTAGTTGCTACGGTTTCATCATATTAGTAATATAATTGGATTCTTGCAGGCGTAAAGGCAGGTTCTAAAATATTTGTATGAAACTAGTTATTGAAGTAGCAACTGTAGCCATAGTAAAATTATCAAATTTGGATACTTTATAAACATCATAAGTGCTTGTATGAAACTACTGAACGTCATTAAATTAGTTATATAGTCCTTTAGTTTTAGTCTATTGTGTAGCAACGCTTATAATTGAACTGTTTACTGTATCTTAATTAAATACCTGACGAATGCCAAAGTTTAAAAGTGCAATGGTTGGTGGATTAAAATAACATTTTCTTTTAATAGTAATATTTTTCTCGACCATAATTTTTGCCTTTAAGCCTACATTTGGTAAAATTTTTCTTTACATATACCCTCTTGTCTTATGTGAATTATAAATCTTTGCTGTCTTTTAAATAAACTATAATTAGTAAGTCTGATGTAACTAACATTTCAATGTGGTTTAAGAAGCTCCATTAACCACTTATTTATTTCACATGTTCTATAACACCTAGCGCCTTTGTAAATCAGTACCAATTGTCATTTGTTACTGATTTTGTGAGTTTCTTAATAACAAATATGTATATATATTTATATAATTGTTCTTTATGTTACCAATTATTATCATCAATAAGACTATTTTTATGCTAAAACAAAGCTTAAATATTTTCCTAGTTATATAAGTACAACAATTATCATAAATTAATAAAAAAAATTACGTTGGATGGATTGGTGTGCTGAGTACCGAATGCGACGTCTATTAAAAATCATCACAACTGAATAAACATTTAACACACTCGCCATTGTTTGCAGGTTGTATTGCATGGAAGTGTATATAAGTTAGTACCTGTACAGCCCTCTGCGTGAAAGCTGGAGTGGTTATAATTAGTATTGTTTGTATGTATTAAACTTCTCTTTGTAAAGGTTTCAGTATAAATTTTTGTAACAACAAACTAATTTAAAGAAAATTAAATATAAATATTTTAAAGTAAGACCGTGTTTTTCAATTTCATAGCATATACTGTTCCGTTACACCCGCAAATGTGTAATGTTAATGTATACCCAGATAACAGTATCAACTGTACTTATTTTGTGATCCAAAAGGAAGAGTGTATAGTAAGATGCAAGATAATATGAAACCTAGTGTATGTATATCGATGGTGTTGAACTGCAACCTCTCATGTTAGAAAGGCAAAAGCACTTTAATAAAATAGTAATCACAGTACATCTCGGAATATCTGTTCAGACATCTTTACCATACAAGAACATAAATGTTAAATTATATAATATACATATTAATCAATATATATACAAATATGCTGTATGCGGGAAATTGCATTGTTTCGAAATACGAAGTTCAGTTCGACACCGTCTATGTATGAATGTAAGTATGTGTATATATATATATATATATATATATATATATATATATATATATATATATATATATATA
>PNEQ01094296.1:0-35339 GCA_003012365.1 Medauroidea extradentata | reverse complement strand
TACTAGGTTAAATTATAGCCTAAAGTGGTTTAAAAATTCTTGAGGAATTTATTTTTACAATTGTTTGCAGATTAGTTTCGATACAAATTTGAATAAACAACCAATTTCCTGAACGGAAACGTAGCAACAATTGTTGACTTGTCACGTTGTGAGATGTGGACTTTAAATATTAACTGCTATTTATTCAACATTAACATATGTGTTAATTAATTAATTAAATGACAATTTTTTCGTTTTTTTGCGTTATGGACCTGTAATAACCCCAAATAGAAAATCATTTGTTTGGCTTTTACAAGCCAAAAGAGATGAAATGTGGGAATGAAGAAAATAAATTCACGAGACGTTCAGAACATTGTATCCTGTACAAAGAACAGATATAAAAACGATATACAACAAGTTCGCGAGACATACAGAACATTGTATCTTATACAAAGAAAAGACGTAATAACGATAAGCAACAAGTTCGCGAGACATTCAGAACATTGTATCCTGTACAAAGAACAGACGTAATAACGATATATAACAAGTTCGCGAGACATCCAGAACACTGTATCCTATACATAGAACAGACGTAATAACGATATACAACAAAATCGCGAGACATTCAGAACATTGTATCCTGTCAAAGGACAGACGTAATAACGTTATACAACAAGTTCGAGAGACATTCAAAACATTGTAACCAATACAAAGAACAGACGTAATAACGATATACAACAACTTCGCGTGACATTCAGAACGTTGTATCCTGTCAAAGGACAGACGTAATAACGATATACAACACGTTCGAGAGACATTCAGAACATTGTAACCAATACAAAGAACAGACCGAATAACGATATACAACAACTTCGCGAGACATTCAGAACACTGTAATCTGTACAAAGAACAGACGTAATTACGATATACAGAAGTTCATGAGACATTCAGAAAAAATATATCCTGTACAAAGAACAGACATAATAACGATATACATTAAATTTACGAGACATTCAGAACATTGTATCCTGTACAAAGAACAGACGTAATAACAATATACAGAAGTTCACGAGACGTTCAGAACATTGTATCCTGTACAAAGAACAGACGTAATAACGATATACAACAAGTTCACGAGAAATTAAAAACGTTGTATCCTTTATAAAGAACAGACGCAATAACGATACAAAAAAGTTCATGAGACATTAATAACATTGTATCCTGTACAAAGAACAGACATAATAGCGATATACAGAAGTTCACGAGACGTTCAGAACATTGTATCATGTACAAAGGGCAGACGTAATAACGATATACAAGTTCACGAGACATTCAGAACATTGTATACTGTACAAAGAACAGACCTAATAACGATATACAGAAGTTCACGAGACATTCAGAACATTGTATCCTGTACAAAGAACAGATGTAATCACTATATAAAACAAGTTCACGAGACATTCAAAACATTGTATCCTGTTCGAAGGACAGACGTAATAACAATATACAAATAGTTCATGAGACATTCAAAACATTGTCTCCTGTACAAAGAACACACGTAATAACGATAAACAACAAGTTCGCGAGACATTCAGAACATTGTATCCTGTACAAAGAACAGACGTTATAACGATATACAATAAGTTCACGAGACATTCAGAACATTGTATCCTATACAAAGAACAGACGTAACAACGATATACAAGTAGGCGAGACATTCAGAACATTGTATCCTGTACAAAGAACAGACATAGTAACGATATACAACAACTTCACGAGACATTCAAAACATTGTATCCTATACAAAGACCAGATGTAATAACTATATACAAGTTCACGAGACGTTCAGAATGTTGTAACCTGTACAAAGAACAGACATAATAACGATATACAGAAGTTCACAAGACATTCAGATCATTGTATCCTTTACAAGAACAGATGGCATAATGATGTGCAGAATTTCACGAGACCTTCTGTACAAAGAACAGACGTAACAACGATAAACAACAAGTGTACGAGACATTCAGGACATTGTATCCTGTAAAAAGAACAGACGTATAATAACGATATACAGAAGTTCTCAACATATTCAGAACCTTTTATTATTTACAAAGAACAGACGTATTACCGGTATACTGAAGATCACGAGACGTTCAGAACATTGTACCCTGTACAAAGAACAGACGTAGTAACGATATACAACAAGTTCGTGAGGCATGCAGAACAGTGTATCCTATAAAAAGAACAGACGTGATAACGATATACAAGTTCGCGAGACATTCAGAACATTGAATCCTGTTCAAAGAACAGACGTAATTACGATATACAACAACTTCACGAGACATTCAAAACATTGTATCCTGTACAAAGAGTAGACGTAATAACGATATACAGAAGTTCATGTGACATTCAGAACATTGTATCCTGTAGAAAGAACAGACGTAATAACGATACACAACAAGTTCACGAGATGTTTAGAACATTGTATCCTACACAAAGGACAGAAGTAATAACGATACACAACAAGTTCACGAGATGTTTAGAACATTGTATCCTATACAAAGAACAGGCGTAATAATGATATACAGAAGTTCACGAGGCGTTCAGAACATTGCATCCTATACAAAGAACAGACGTAATAACGATATACAAGTTCGCGAGACATTCAGAACATTGTATCATGTACAAAGAACAAATGTAATAACGATATACAAAAACTTCACGAGACAATCAAAACATTGTATACTATACTAAGAACAGACGTAATAACGATATACAACAAGATCACGAGGTGTTCAGAACATTGCATCCTATACAAAGAACAGACCTAATAACGATATACAACAAGTTCGCGAGACATTCAGAACATTATATCCTGTACAAAGAACAGATGTAATAACGATATACAACAACATTACGAGACATTCAAAACATTGTATCCTATACCAAGAACAGACATAATAACAATATACAACAAGTTCGCGAGACGTTCAGAACATTTTATCTTAAACAAAGGACAGACGTAATAACGATATACAACAAGTTCACGAGACGTTTAGAACGTTTAAACCTGAACAAAGAACAGACGTAATAACGATATACAGAAGTTCTCAACCCGTTCAAAACCTTTTATCCTGTACAAAGAACAGACGTAATACCGGTATACAGAATATCACGAGATGTTCAGAATATTGTATTCTGTACAAAGAACAGACGTAATAATGGTATACAAGTTAACGAGACGTTCATAACTTTGTATCCTTTACAAAGATCAGACGTAATAACGATGTACTACAAGTTCACGAGACATTCAGAACATTGTATCCCGTATAAAGAACATACGTAATAACGATATACAACAAGTTGGCGAGACATACAGAACATTGTAACCTGTACAAAGAACAGATGTAATAACGATATACAGAAGTTCACGAGACATTCAGTACATTGTATCTTATACAAAGGACAGACTTAATAACGATATACAACAAGTTCACGAGACATTCAGAACATTGTATCCTGTACAAAGAACAGGCGTGATAACGATATACAACACGTTCACGAGACATTAAGAACATTGTATCCTATACAAAGAACAGACGTAATAACGATATAAAGAATTTCACGGGTCATTCAGAATATTGTATCCTGTACAAATAACAGACATTAATCACGATATACAAGTTCACGTGACGTTCAGAACATTGTGTCCTGTATAAAGGACAGACGTATTAACGATATACTCAGTTTCATATAAGTTTGGATAAATTTGACTGTTACTTATGGGAAATTAATGTTTGTATTTTGTGATTTGTTTCACAATACAAGACATTTTTAGCTCTAAAATGAACCTGAGATGTCCATTTCTGCATTTCTATTGCAAAGATTGTCTTGTGTAGTGACACAAATCACAAAATATTACAAATTATTGCTAGAGGTACGAGTATTTTCTGGATTCATCCGGCAACAGCCTAGACTTCTCAGTTCTAAACGTGCACCGGCTGAAACCGAATATCCATTGGTTTTTAACAGTACAAACATGTAGCTCGCGATATCCCCACGACAGTAATGCGTGTTAAAACCGCTCTCGTCTAACCACAGCAGGAGGAGTAAATTATACGTTATTGACGTTCAACCTGACCTAGAATTAATACGCGAAATAATCGTGTTTCTATTTATTGCCTATAAAGTTGCTGTCAAATTTATTCAAACTTATATGAAACGTAGTGTAGTAAATACCAAGAACAACAAAGTATACAGTGATTCTAGTATGTAACGTATCAGTAAGAGCTAAATGTCAACCTGGAGCATAGACATAGATATAGGTTGACCCAGTATGACGCAAAAATATGGAGGCTAAAACAACTTCGCTCCCTGTGGCCTATTTTCGCATGGGTGCCATATTTGAATTTGCTGCAGCACGTTGTAAAAATGGTTCGGAAATGTTTTGCCTAAGGCTGTAATGAAAAAGCAATCAAAGGGACACCAATATCATTCCACAGGTACGTTTTTTTAACCGATTTTACGATTTTACCGATGTTACGAAAGCAAGTTTTTTTTCCGGCAGACGAAGAACTGAGCAAAAATTGGACTGTAGCTCTTAAGAGGTGCAGATTTCACGTCATACAAACATTATAGAATTTCCTCAAAATATTTCACCACAGATTGTTTTGACAAGGAAACTTTTGACAGTGTTCGAAAACTCAATACAAATGTTGTACTATCTGTGTTTAATTTTCCGGCTCACTTACAGCCGAAAATGGCAAAAGAAAAGCACCAACAGAGAGAGAGAGAGAGAGAGAGAGTTGAGCCATTAGTAGTACAGCCTCCTTCTCTCAAAACTGATGACAATGTACTGTCATCTGGTTCCAAGTAATTATGCTGCTTGAAATGCTCGTCATCTAATCTCAGTGTTTATTTTATGGATTAACTTTGATAGCAGCTGTTCTGATGTCCCACTTATACCACCCTAACCCTCTCAACACAAGTGCTCGTAACTGGGAAATATTAACTCTGCAAATATAGAAAAATTATACTTTTGTTTCACATTGTGATTTTACGATTGTTTGCATTTATTTAATAACTAGGAGAAGAATACATTTCATAATAATTTGGAAAAAAGGCTGACAACGTTACTCTGCTTTAAATGGGTAAATATTCCTACAATGTCGCCTGTGTGAACATAGTTGCTAAATAATTATCAGTTGAAAATATTTATAATATTTCGTAGTTCATACTTCACAAATACAGTAAAATACCGATTATCCACGTGCGGATTATCTGATTTACGGGTTTTCCGCGCAAAATATTTCGCATAAAATAGTGGAAAAAAAAGTTCAAATTTTTTTGTTTATTTATAAATACACACTGTGTTTACACACATAGTGTTGAATGACTTGTAATGCCCGTAACAGTATTTTTAAAGTTTTGACGAAGAATTTTTATGTCGTTTCCAGCATGAATGGATTAACGATATTGTTTCCCGCGTCGACCGTGAATGGACTAACCGGATTTTTCCCTTAGATAGTTCAAATATCCGTGATTTTTGTATTTGTCTTTTTAGATTATTAGCGCGAACAGTCGTCTACTGTATTAAATTGCTGATTTTTATTGCAGAAATGAATCTGACCCTTTTTCTTTCTACTGAAATCTAAGAAAGGGTAAAAGTGTATTATCTGCGATTTTGGATTATCCGAGGCATCGGTCCCCTCAATTAGTCCGGGTAATCGAATCATTTTTCTCTATTACATCATAAGACAACTGCAGTATCAAGGTAAACAATCTGGGATTTGCCCACATGTTTAGTAACTACATGAATGGCTGATTTAAAGTATTACATTGGTATGTTGGACGAAACTTCAAACATTTTTCATTGTATGTCAGTAGCATATTATATAAGAATAGCTTAAATAAACTAGTTTTTTATATCAATTTAAAGAACACTGCAACTTGTTCTGTCGTTCAGCCTCGTTGAAAAAGTGTGTGCAATGTTTTATTAGTATAAAACAGATTCGGAAATAGGCTACTGCTCATGTCTAATTAACTATTCAGATTAAAAATAAAAAATATAATGTTAATCTACGTTAAAATAAATAGTCTACTTAAAATTTAAATGTCCCATTCACGAGTTAATGTTATATCGACCATAACTGCCTGGTGAAATCCTAAGATTATTACATGAACTTATTAGTTAAGATGTGCAGGTTAATTAAAATTTTTGGGTGGGACAAAATATTAAAGCCAAATTCACAGCAAGGGCGCTACTGCAGTCTACAATACAGTCTTAAGCCAATGACATAACGACTGTCTCGTTCATTGAAAGTTTTGGCAGTAATATTGTTATTACCCAAGCCTTAGTAGGCCTATCATTTTATTTTCCAGAGCATAACTGGACGAAGAAAGTCAAGTAGTTTAATGGAATCCTAACAAAAACTACTATTCGGGCAGTGCAATATAACTGAACCATTGAATTTATTTACACGTCCATAATTTAGGTTATTTTATTCATTGCAGCAAATAAAAAAGGTGTCAAACATTCAAACATGGAACAAACATAGAATTTTTATTTTTAACATTGTTTTATTCCTTTTAATTAATTACGAAAAGTTTTAACCACAGACGTATTTTGAATACGAGTTAGTAAACAATGTCGCACAGTGTAGTAGTACCATAATTTCAGATTTTGCATTACAACCAAAAAATGGGTATATAATGTGTAAAAATAATTTACGTTTTATTCCTGGTACAAGAAATCAGATTGACATACGTAAATTCCTTTACATTTAACATGTAGACACCTGAAATAAGTCATAAACCCTATCTTCCACTGCAAAAGCGGGCCACAATCAGCTGTTTTGGCCTCCATCGGTAGTGCAGAGATTATAGCTTACGCTGGGTCTATCCGTGTATATGTCGTTGACCTGGAGTGTCAGGCTCAAAATCCTTGCCTCTGTGGATGTGTGGTAGTCTTTGTGGCTATGACGCATAATAGTGGTAATGACCCACACATGCTCGATAGGACAATAATATGACAATTTTCATAAGCCGTTCCCAAAACGTGTATGTCTTGAAATCTCCGATCAATTGATAATACACTTCTTGTCTATTATTAACTTATATTCCTAGAATTTCAGTTGGCAACGTCCCTTTTAGTTTTCCTTTACAAAATTGACAATTCATCATAAATATTTTGTTACGAAAGAATGTTGCGTTCAGCACCATTGCTTTACTTGCATTTCTTAAATTTCGTAAGCTTTCATTTATATTTCTGACACGTTTATCTGAATCACGTTTAACAGATTGTAATTCTTCACATAAATTAATACGATGACAGAAACTGTACAATTTGTCCACTAAATATCATTTTTATGTTGGTCTTTATATCTGATGACTTAGGCCTAATACGTGATTCCAACCTAATCCCCATTTTATTTCTGTGTAGTAACCTTGTTCAGAATGAAAATTAGATTGGAATGGCTACTTCTCGGTTACTTACGAGAGTACTGCCTCCAGTTCTACCTTAAATACATAGAGTGGCTCATAAATGAATATTGTTTCTAAGGCAAAGCAACGAACTTTGAATTAAAATAAGTTCTTCACACACTATTTCGAACAACACAGAAGAATGCGCATAAGTCATAGTTCCAAAACACTTGTTTGGTCTCTGACAGCAAAAATGGCCGTAGCTTTGAACTGCAACGACACAGTTATTTCTTAAAGTTTTCGAATAGGTCGGCAAGTTATAAGAATTACATTAATAGTTACTTTAAAATATTCTGCATGTTCTCCAGGTAGATGAAAGCTGAAATGTGTAAAGCAATTTAAAAAGTCTGGTAAATACTTTTCCGTTTTGAAAACCGTCTGAGTTCGGTGTGGGAACGGACTGGTTTATACGGGGTTCTTGTTCATTCACTGTAATTTTGAAAACACGACTGCAGTGGCAGAGATTGATACAACGGATAATGTTTACAGCCTCTGAAAGAGCCGGTTTCAACACAATCGTATGACATGATAAACCGAGTTAAAAGTTGAGTTAACTGAGATTATACTTTTACTGCATCCCACAAAAAAACAAACGTCGATTAAATCCAGATAACAAAAGTACGACGTTCGTTTTCGTTATTATTTAATAAATTAACTTTTTTAAACTGTTTCTGCGGGTGTTTAATCGTCTATTGTTGCTGTGTGCAAGTTCTGGATACTATGATACTAGATAATAAAAAAGTTGCAAGTTTTTTTGTCCGGGTAGCACGTCGTCGCTGTCCTCTCGGGGCGGACCGATACTGATGTCGATTTGTCGGTATGGCTCTTAAGCAATACAGTCGCGCGCACGGAGCCCCGAGAACTAATTAGAATATTAAATGCCTCGCAATAACTGTCTCTCTCCAATTACTAACCAGAGGTGTCTCGGCCCGACGTACTTTGTGACTCAGCGAACTATTAATGACGTCCCGACGCCCAAAACAACGACGATGATGGCGCCTCGGCTCACAATACTCCGCGTCTCGACGCCTAGCTTCGACGCCTGACAGTGGCACTCTGACTTACCGTCGCCGCGACTCTCCGACGACCCTCTCGAGGACAACAATTCCGCCAGAACCGTATTTATTGAATAATTTCTTAATTTCTCGTCGCTATTTACATTAAGTTACATAAAATGGTTCATTTACTAGTCCACATTTATGATTTCTTAATTACTAAATATCTATAACACAGTAACAATTAGCAAAGCCATTGGCTGGACCCCTCCCCTCGTGACCAGCTAGGGAGGTGGTTCGAGCGGGGGTGGGGTGAGGCCCCAAGACACACTATGCACCTGCTCGTCTCCCCCTCGTCTTCACAAATTCAAAATATATACAATTCCTTATTTTTAACATAAAACTTGGTGCAGTAATGGTAGAACTATTGCAATGTGATCGTGATACAATGACAAAGAGAATGGATGGTCGCAAAACATAGTTATTATTGCACATTGATTTATGATGGTTGACACTGATAACTATTAAATATACCAAATCGGGGTGGCGACCATATGGGCCTGTCACAAATGTTAAAACTTAAACACTCATTCGTAGACGTTTAACTTCATTAACTCGTTTTATGTATCACGAAATAGCGGCATGAATGAACATGTGTGTAGTTTTTTTTTAGGTTGTAGGGCCGTGTGCGACGAGTTTTCAAAACAAATTAATTAAGCCCTTTATAACAGACGTTTTTTGAAGTATTATGGTAGTTCGGAAGTTAAATTTGATATTTAATGAGTAGGAATTTAAATGGTTATGTTTGAAGGCGACCACGATCGATTCGCGAAAACTGAAATTTTTTGAGGATTATAAAGATGTTTATTTTGTGATGCATTTTCGCCTATGTAGTTGGTTATCACGTAATGTTGTAAATCAAACACTACAGCATATGGTGTTTCCATCATTAGAGAAGTACGATAATATTCACTAAAATGTTCGTTTCTTTGTCGTTGCCTTTTAATAAAATGCATATATTAGCATGGTCACAAAAGCAGCAGAGCCAACATAAGGTTCCTACCGGTATTATTCTGTCATTAAAATCTTGTCTAAACCAATGCAATGTACCTAGTCTAAAATTGCTAGCCTGTAGGCCGACTATTTGACTGGTTGACTTCAATACCTTGGTGTAAACAACTGCCTACTCTCTTAATTTGTTTTACTCATAACTACCTATTAAATACACATTACGGATGCATCCGATATAACCTCAACTACTCAACCTGTTCATCATTTATTTACGTTTGGAA
This sequence comes from Medauroidea extradentata, assembly GCA_003012365.1. Taxonomy (NCBI): domain Eukaryota; kingdom Metazoa; phylum Arthropoda; class Insecta; order Phasmatodea; family Phasmatidae; genus Medauroidea; species Medauroidea extradentata. Next base: position 25,591 of record PNEQ01094296.1, on the reverse strand, counting down.
ATCCAAAGATAAGCACTGAATATCCACTAATGAGACAAAAAATTATATTAGCAGCTGAACCCTGGCCACAGCCTTGTTGATAAATACAATTCTGCAAAACGTAAGCACTTAACTTCGCTTAGCTAAATCCAGTTCGTTAACTGAATTTTTTACCATTGTGAAACTAAAAGTTCTTAAACATAGTTAAATACGAAGTAAAAATTTTAACTTCACTTACTTAAACCGAATTAAATGAAACAGTAGTGAAACCAGATGTAACTGTCCTGGCCACAGAAGTATGCCAATACAAAACACAGTGGCTGCTAACAAACTGCTATGCTACAGTAACTTTTGTATAGATTAATTTCATTTTCTTTTTATAGTTGGTATTCTAGCTACTACATATATTAATACACTTGGTCTTGTAACTCATAATTGACGATGTTGTCACTGTATTTTCGCTGTGAGTCTTAGCGCGTTTCTTAAGGAATTAACTACAGTAATATGAACAGTATTATTCTTGTGCGTGGGCTGTGCTTTACGACATCATATTTGAAACGCTTTCATTTGTTTCAAAATAAACGCTTTAATATTTTCACAATAAATGGAAATTTATTGGGCGTGTTTGTAGAATAACTTGGTTTTCTTGGTCGACGTATCACTGCATTTGGGACTGACTACAATATACGCTTGATGAAGTGAATTGCGTACGACCCGGATTAGTTACTGACTAATAACTATCTCATTGGGCAGGGTTTGTCAACCAAGCATCAATCAACACTCTCGACTATCACTTAGCCATGTATGAGCGATCACGCAATCACTGTTGCAACTATAACAAGTCTGTAGTGATAAGAATTAAGCTAGTAGAAATGAGAAGAGAAACATGTGTGTGAAGTCGAAGATATGTTAAGATTTGTACGTAATAAATGTCGACGTAAGTTGGTATGTTGCGACACCTCTGACAATTAAAAAAATATTCCTAAGATGCATGTTAAAATGGTCAGGTTGAAAGTAAAGACTGATTCATAAATTGTGATTGGGAGGGAGGAGAGTCGAACGATCTTTGTTGAAGCCATTCAAGTTAAAACCGTGGGTTTTCCTATGCGAAAATTTTGATTTGAAAGTACAAAACTATGCTATTTAAGCATCCTTCTCTTCTAAAAATGCTAAATACACTTATGGTAAAATTGAACATTTCTTAACAGAAAAAGTTACATTTGGAAAGTAATAAAATCACAACTAAAATTAGCTCAAAATATGCGTAAGTTTACACAGTGATAAAATGACAGAGATAAAATAGACGAAAACCTATATCGGCTGTACATTATAAGGTTGTGCAAAGAAGAACTTTTTCGGTTTCAAAAATGATTCTATTTTTCAACTTCTCTTGATTGCAAAGCGATCTATGTAATGTTATTTATCTCAACCATGTAATAGGTTTTCTCTAAGTGAATACACCCTCCTTCTGAAACACGCAGTGGATGTGGGTCCCAGATTAAATGCATATCAGCATTTGTAGTTCTACGTATAGTTCATAGATGGGGCACATTTTACACGGGATGCACAAGTTGCACAATTCTTGGGACGGTTGGCTGGTGTTTTTTATCTGCTTCTGTGGAGGCTGGAACATAAACAATACGGTCTGATAAAACATATTTCTGTTTACATCTGAATTTTGTCCGTTATTTTTTGTAATATGTCGACTTACTCTTAAAATACTAGGAATATGGCTCACCGTCATATCTCGTGTTTTAGTCCAAATTATGTACGCGGTAAGCCGTGTGTGTGAAGGCGAATCTCGCGAATAAACGCGAATACAAACATCAAGGGTGGGACTGAAGTTATTGAGAAAGTAACCAGCAGTATGTACGAATTGCCATCTCCGTTGACTTGCTTTTGTGATATTGAAATAAAATCAGTTAACTATAATGATTTTCGAACACGTTTAGATTCATTTAATTTTAAATGTATAAGGTTTTGACAATATTTTATATAAACATTTACTTCTTCCAAAATCAGATGCCATTTATTAGGTATGATATAACGTGTACTGACCAGTTATTTATTGCGATAAGGTTATTACGTGTATTTATTTTTATTTATTACAGGGAACTTAAAATTTGCCATGTTTAGTAATTTAATAGATTTAGAGCTAGAATTTAATCGTAACAGTTATGTTAGCCTTTGGTTGTTTGTTGTAGTGAAGGTAACAATGCCTCGTATGCGATATTTTTTATTTAATCAAAATACAGGAGTTGTCGGTTTAAATTGATACGTACCGTGACTTGAGGGTATGTTATATCACCTTCTTCTTCCGGCCGTTCACGAGAGCAAACATAAAATGGTTAGTCCGACTCCAGGGACTACAAGTAACTGTTTAACGAGTCCTTATATTAAACGGGTCACCTACACAGCGAAGACGATTCCTTGGACGAAGTATTTGCAATACTGTGAGGAGAAAGAATTTGAGACACAAATTAATTTTGTCGTGTCATGTACGTAGAGTCAGAATACATTGTTATAGTATTTCGTTGATTTCATATTAAAGGAAATATTATGCACTGTATTCTGATAATCATTGTATTCGTGTTGTTAGCACAAACAAACAATTCCCAGTCAGCCATGATGTATTGATTTGTACTCATAGACAAAAGAGAAAAGTTAAAGATAACCATAGAGATCACAGAATAAGTAAACAAACACTTAAAAGTTATGGGGAAACAATAAAAACAATTAACATCTCATTATCACAAACATACCGCCTACCAGATATGAGATAAAAGTACAGATGGAGCATTAGCAGCTTATACTAGGGCCAAGCTGACTTTGCTTATTCAGGTTGTAATATGGCGGAGTGCAATCAGCTGTTCCTGTAGATGTACTGAGAAACGAGGTTATGGTCGTCCAACCTACATTCGAATTATACTCGTTACTATGGTAATAAACAACAGTTTTCCATTACCAACATAGCGGATGGGCTCCTCCCCCTTCCGTCTCATGGCCTCATACCCCTCACCTTGCGACATATTTTATGCTCCATCTGTGTTTTTCTCAAATCTCTGCCGCCTATCGAAAATGACTATTTTCATGTTATTCTTCAATAAGTGTGTTTATGAAACTAACTTATTGGTTAGTTATAAGCTTTATTTTATAGTGGTCTAAGTTTAACCATTCGAACTGGGTCATCGTGCCCTGGACGTATTGCTAAACTCACTGCTGTCTTCAATTTTAGTGGTGGTAATGTGACAGTGATGAATAATCCAAACTCTCGCCCACCCTGTCAACTTCATATGAATCGAGGAATAGCCCATATTTTCTTCTGAAGTGGCGATACATTTTCCTTAAAGTCCATAGCTCGAACACTTCTCCCCATCAATCTTAAAGCTTCACTAACTTCATTCACACGTTGTCAGGTAGTTGATGTTTGCATGATCGGTAGTAAGCATGCAGGCAGGTACTCTTGTCAACTTCACCCGTGTATATGATGTGTGGATCAAACCTAGTGAATCTTCAGAAGTGACTGGTTTTACCTGGTATGGTGAAAGATGCAACCTTGGCAATACCTTTGTGGCTCTGTCCAGGCATGAACTTTAATAACTACTTCCACCCTTTTATACAACAGTGTGATATGTTGCCATAGTCTACTAATCAACAATGCTTCATACTGCTCAAGTTTGGGGACATAGGTAGTCTTTTAAGGATGCCATATTTGATTTTGAGTATAGAAGTTTAATGTTTACTATCTTATACTTCGTCTCGTATCGGGTGTAAATCACTGCAGCAAAGCCTTGCTTGTTTGTATCACAGAAATTGAATTGCACTGTTGACCCCTAGAATGGAATAAACCTAGGAATCTTGAGTTCAGAGAGCATAGGTAGCAATATATTCAGCTTATTCAAATTGTTTAAAACATCGTCCCTCACGGTATCATCCCAACCAGAACGTAAGTCCAAATTAATTGAAGCAAGATCTTACATTATACAATTACTAGCGCCACCCACACACATGGATCGGACAGAGTAAGCAATGGCGGAAAGAATCCCTCTCTTAGTAGGTGCATACCGTGCTTTTACCTTGCAAACAAAGCAGTACTGAATTGAATTGCACTGCAGACCAAAATGAGGAGCAAACATTCAAAACCAGACATGTACAAAATCCAGAAAATGAGTAAAATGCCCTTTCTAAATAAATAAGATGTGTTACATACGAGTATGAACTCAGACTCCATAAAAAATACAAGTCTTATTGAAATGGGTATGTTTATTCTCAGTTAGTGCTATAAAATATAACGTTTATTAACTTTTTTTTCTAAAGCTAGATAAGGTGGACATGTCTGGTTTTGAAAGTTTGCTCCTCAAATCTTAACAGATTCGCTGTAGTCGTGGTTTCTCGAATCTTAAATTTCATATTTTTCATCCATTAATTCTCGTCGATTTGAGCAACACTTGTGCAACTGAAAACCAGCACTTGCCAGGAATCCGATGATTTATCGCTTTAATTCCTTGGCCTCACTTAGCGTAGGTGATCCATTGTGAACAAAAACATTGCGGTACAAAGCATGTCTTGCTAAAGGGAAACTAATACCCTCGTCTGTAACGAGCTGCTAAACTATCTGCACTGCTTGATATCAAACCATATGTTACTGCATATTATGTTCATACACATTTACTGAAGAATCTTGGCGTGGTCGCCACAGTGTTCACTGGTATCTGCGATTAAATGGATCAATGTCAATTTGCCTATGTATTTTACATATGTCAGCAGTTGATGGAATAGGCGAAGTGCGGAAATTTAGAACAATGTCACAAATGTCCTTTTGGAGTTTTGGATTATACAGTAGCTTTTTGTTAGGGATGCACCACTGGCACTTACTGCAGTGGCGTCAAACGCAACATTAATTTTTGATAGTATTCTGTTTTCTCTCGCGACAACCTGATGGAAATTATGTGAGTTGTCTATCTGCAGCTGGTGTTAGATCCAAATTGTACACTTAATCAGATATATGTGTATTAACACATGTCATATGTGCTCGTATTCTGCCTTGAAATTGCAGTATTCTTGTTGCAATACCAATGATCTCATTCTCTGCTCTGAAATAAGTTGTTTGAGTGCGATTCGACACAAGTTCCCCAAAATGACGTCATTGTCGTTACTAATAAAGGGAAGCCTTCCTGTGTTATTAATTATATGTGTAGATACCAAGTGTTTCTCACACCATTGTTCTTCAGTGGAATTGAAACATCTCCTTGGGACTTACTCAGTGTGTCTGCATCGCAGTGCCGAAACTGTTATCTTTTAATACTAGCATAGAAGTGGAATCTGAGTTATTTTGTTCACAGGGCACCTTCCCAAAAAGAACCCACCCAAATTATGCGTTGAAGGCATGCGTTTGTCCAACAACCTTATCACCTATCATTACTTGAGCAGCCACATCTGCAACAAGGTGCATGTCAATCGCACCAGGTGTAGCGAAATTAGGATATGCTAATGAAAGATTTTTTAGATGTGTGAGACATGAGGCTGCCATCTGTACAGATGTAATATTTTGTGTTATTTCTTTAATAATCATGGCTTTGGTAGTAATAATGAGATTATACTATTTCACAAGACACTTCTCCACGTGCTTGTGTGGCCGCGGTGGCCGAATGGTCAGACCATTCGCCTCCACCAAGGCGAACCGGGTTCGATTCCCGGCGGGGTCGGACCACGGATTTTCGCATATGGGAATCGTGCCGGACGATGCCGTTTGTCGGCGGGTTTTCTCGGGAATCTCCCGTTTCCCCCCGCCCCCTTTCATTCCGTCGCTGCTCCATACTTACCTCATGTCACCCCTCACCAGCGCTGAAGACCTCGATCTTAAGCACTGACCAAAATTTCTGACTCTCACTCCAAGTGCTTGTGGTACTGATAACTGCCCTATCACTAGAAGGTTATCGCATGGGAACACCCAGTTTCTCAAGCAAAATATTTAATAATAAAAAATCCCATTTATGCAATGGAAAATCCAAGGCTTTCAATACATTCAGATTCTATTGTTCTGAACAATAAATTGCGGGATAAAATGCTTCATTCTTACTATCTATTAGTGACAGATACAGGGTCTTCTGCACTTGGAAGGTTGCAGTAATCCTTACACTCTTGTACATTAAAGCTTATGTCTACCACTGGAATGTTGCTTACCAAATCCCAGGGCTCTCCCTTCAAGCAACTTAAAAATTGTGTTTCAGAATTGTACTTAAACTGGGAACCTGACCAACCATATAATTGAATAATTCAGCGAAATATGTCCATTCAGCACGGTTTCCTGTGAATACAGGTATTTGCAATGTTGGGAGAACTGTTTATGGTGGCATTTAGTGTCACACTATAGTGTATTATTTTCAGTCGCTGAAGTATTTACGTGCTGTTGTTGGAGTGTGTTGTAAAATTTCTTCGATTTTCGAAACATTACCTCGTAGGCCGCAAAGTGTTGCTCGACTTATTCTATGTTCATGTCGTCGTTCGAGGGATTCGCACAAAGCGCACAGAAGATTGCAACCACTATATTTCGTTTGTTTAGTATCTCCTCTATGATTATCTCTAAATATTCGGTTCTTTACGGGTCTTCCGTTATTGAATTATACATTTCTCTTGTCTTGTCAGCTTGGGCCACGGTCATGGTGTAGTGCTCTCCAGCGAGAGAATGTGACTCGCCTTTTTGTCGCCGAGCGCTAGTAGTCATTTAGTGGAAGATTTGTCTTGTTTATGTCTGGTGGTGTTACAACTTTCGCAATTATTTAGATAAAACGATTCTAATCGTAAGTTGGTAGCTATTGTAGATGTATGTTTAGTATCCATAAATGCATTGGCACATGTGTGGAACAGCTTATATAACTGTTTTATGTAAGTCGTCTGAAAATATATACATACATTTACAATTTAAAACTAATATTAAAAAATACTATAAATTTTTACATTGAATTATTATAAATTTCTACACAGAGAAACAAAATTTTATGGCTGAAAATGTGTTCCAATATAAATTCCATATACATTCTCTAGATTTTTATTTTTTTCTTGTATAATGCAGAAAATTTCGGTAACGACTACACATTTTAAGATGTGAAATCTTGCTAAGCCAAAGACAAAACAAGTCTAATCCTCCACTAACAGACAACTAGCGCTACGACAAAAAGAAGTCACATTTTATTCCTCAGTGTCAATACCTTACCTTCATAGATCGTGACTTGGGCTAATTAAACATTAAAGAACACATGTTGTAATGCAGGCGTTGTTGCCGACATATTGTTTATGGTTGTAAACCCACAACATGTGTCTGGATCACGGTCTTAGAAGAACAGGTCTGGACACTCGCCTATCTACAAATGCATTTTACTTGACCCCTTGTTGTTTGACTGTAGTTCGTCAAGTTACCGAGAATGTTATGTTTTATTGGCGCTTCAGTAAGGGCGGTCGGACTCAAACTCCAACAACTTTTTTCCATTATTAAATTTATAAAGTAAATAAAGATTTTTGGAGCCATGATTTTAAATTGTGAGCGAAAGAAGTATTTCATACATTTATACAAAATACGTTTTGATAAATTGTTTATCCTAGAGGGAGGGAAGTGGGTGGAGTTTCAGCCGATCGCCCTAACAGCAGCGCCAAAAACATATAGCATTATCGTGAACTTAGTGAACTACAGCCAAACAACAAAGGGGTCAAATATCCAATCGAGTGTCCAGACTTGTTCTTCTACGACCGTGGTCTGGATAGAAATGGACTGTGTATATATATATATATATATATATATATATATATATATATATAAATATATTACAAACAATAGAAGCCAAGTCCTGTTTGCAGAAATCTTACTTACTGATATCTTGGCCACCTTACTCGTACGAGTGTTAGAAAACGTAATGGACGTTATTACTTCACATCTAATGTTTATAAGAACCCTTGATATGCATTTATCCGGCCAGGAAGGACCAAAACGTTAAGCACAAACGAACAATTTCCAGTCAGCCATGATGTATTCATTTGTACTCATAGACAAAAGAAAAAGTTGAACATAACCATAGATATCATACAATAAGTAAATAAACACTTAGGAGTAATTGCAAAACAATACAGAACCATTTTCATCTCAAAATTACAAACAAATGTTTTTTTCAACATATCATGCAAGTTGGTTAGCGTGTTGCGGCAATTGTAAGGAAGGGGCTATGTAAACAAGCAGTGATCAACAGATATTTACGCAGTGTGCCTGACATTAAAACGGGGCTTTGTCTCATGAGACAAAAGCTCTCTCTCTCTCTGGAGATTCCAGTAAAGTCGTTCACGGTGATTAGCAATACGGTCGTGCCACGTTATTGCTGTGCGTGGTGTAATGTCGTCTGTGCCATTGGCTTCTGTCCAGACGCCAGGAATCACGTGCAATTTGCGAATGCATATCCCTTAGTGAGATCACTCGTGGCCACCTATCTTCTGTGAGATAATTCGCGGCCATATTTCTGCTGTGAGATCACTCGCGGCCATATTTCTTCTGATATCACTCGCAGCCATCCATCTTTTGTGAGATCACTCGCGGCCATCCATCTTTTGTGAGATTACTCGCGGCCATATTTATTTTGTGAGATCACTCGCAACCATTTTTCTTCTGTGAGATCACTCGCGACCATCTTTCTTCTGTGAGATCACTCGCGGCCATCCATCTTTTGTGAGATGACTCACGACCGTCTTTCTTCTGTGAGATCACACGCGGCCATCTTTCTTCTGTGAGATCACTCGCGGCTATCCATCTTTTGTGAGATTACTCGCGACCATCTTTCTTCTGTGAGATCACACGTTGCCATCTTTCTTCTGTAAAATCACATGCGGCCATATTTCATCTGTGAGATCACTCGTGGCCATCTTTCTTTTGTGAGATCACTCGCGGCCATCTTTCTTTTACGAGATCACTCGCAGCCATCTTTCTTCTACGAGATCACTCGCGACCATCTTTCTTCTACGACATCACTCGCGGCCATCTTTCTTCTACGAGATCACTCGCGACCATCTTTCTTCTATGAGATCACTCGTGGCCATCTTTCTTCTATGAGATCACACGCGGCCATCTTTCTTATGTGAGGTCACTCGCGGCCATTTTTCTTGTTTGAGATCACTCGCGACCATCCTTCTTCTGTGAGATCACTCGCGGCCATCCATCTTCTGTGAGATCACTCGTGACCATCTTTCTTCTGTGAGATCACACGCGGCCATATTTTTTCTGTGAGATCACTCGTGGCCATCTTTCTTCTGTGAGATCATTCACGACCATATTTCTTCTGTGAGATCACTCGCTGTCATCTTTCTCCCGTGAGATTACTCGCGACCATCTTTCGTCTGTGAGATCACTCGCGGCCATCTAGTATGGAGCTTCATATTTTTTCTTTGGATTACCTTATGATAGAATTATCGCTGAATTGTAGTTATGTTAACATTGGAATTAAATTTCACATAAATCGTTAGACCTTACACGAGTATCAAATACGTATGTCATTAAAAAAATATGCTTGTTTAGGTGTGGATTTGTGCTTTGATGTTCTTATTAAAGCTTATTTATTATAAACATAAGTAAAATTTTCGTTATAATTAAACTTTCACATGCACATAAACCTGTACATACGTTAAAAAGTATGATATGTTAGGGTAAGTTTCGATACAAATTTACTTATTCTTTTATATACTTTAAAACTTTGTTAATTATTAATTTCAAAACAATTCCGTGTGGTATAGACAACAAATCACATTTTGTAAAGACGTAAGAAATGATAGTAATATCAATGTCGCAATTCTGTTACCCCTACGATGAAACATTATGTCTAAATATAAATACAAACTCTGTCGGACACAATATAAAAAGGCTGCCACATTGGCATTTCATATAAATTTACATAGCAGAAGTTAACAAGTTTTATGTTTATGAAGAATTTAACTAATATGTTTTGTGAAGAACGCTGGTTCGTAAACATCACTGTAACTAGTTGGTTACCATATACGCCTTTTAAACAATGTAGATTTCATACAGAACACATACTTTCGAACAACTTTATAGTTAATCCAATCTTTAAAACAAAAATCTTTTGAAACACATATATTAGCAGAAGCTGGTGAGTCGAGATATGGTAACGCGACATATATAACACGAATGGTATTACGTGCTTATTTCAAAGATCCTACAATTTATAGGCCAACATCTCTGTACCGTAAGTTAATGCAGAACCGTTCTATTAACAGGAAGGACGTATATTTATCTAAGTAATTACTGACTGAAACAAAACGATAATTGTATAGTGAGTACCCATTTATGAACATGCCACAGACAATATAGACGATATACAATATTCAAATAAGCATTCAGATATCTAACGAATTACTGATTGTTTGAAACAAAACGATAATTGTTTAATGAGTACCCATTTATGAACATGCCACAGACAATATAGACGATATAGAATATACAAATAAGCATACAAATTTCTAAGGAATTACTGATTATTTGAAACAAAACGATAATTGTTTAGTAAGTACCCATTTATAAGCATGCTACAGACAGTATAGACGATATACAATATACAAATAAGCATACAAATATCTAAGGAATTATCGTATGTTTGGAACAAAACGATAATTGTTTAGTGAGTATCCGTTTGTGAACATTCCAAAGGCAATAGATATGACATACAATATACAAACAAGCATACAAATACAGTTATGTGCCGATTAGTAACAGCTACCTATGTAAGAAAAAGAACAATACAATATAACACATAGTAAAAATAGATCATAATGAGAAACTAAAAAAAAAAGCTTATTGTAGGACAAACTCATTGTTAGTAAAGACAGTTGCGTAAACAGTTTTAAACTGTGCATTAAATACGGTTATATACGGTTGCTGAGTTAAAAAACACGGAATAAAGATACAGTTATAATTTCTTCGATAATGTCGGGGGGATATTTGTATCACTGTTGTGATATAAGTCAACAGTTGAACAAAATAAATGTTAATGATTGTAATAATGTCGCTAGTAACTAATGAAATAATACACAAATAAAAAAAATGTACTATTCTGACATCTCAGCTAAAGTAATAACTATTCGTCTGGAAACGTTTGGATTCAAGTGCCGATATTTCTGAATGACATTCATAAAGATGTGTTTGTTTCGCGTATACTCGTACAATGTACTAAAATATTAACTTCAACCCGATGGACTTTGCAAATGGTCCGATGATCCGGCATGAGGAACACAGATTACCGCACATTGTTGGTTTCATTTTCATGTTTGACGAGACGAAAATATGCTTACGGTTAGTGACTGCAGCCTACCCAATAAAACGGCAAATTTAAGTATTACACATTTATCTCTCAAATTATTTTCAGATAAACGCTGCATGTTGTGAAGATATGATTTTTTTTAAAAAATGGTATTTGTTATATATATATAGCGTGGACAAGAATTAATGTGCCAAACTCTGGGACAGGATTGTTTATGTAAAATAAAAGGGGGGGGGGGGTTACACTGAACAATACTGTAGTGTGGTGGATATATTAAGGGAATTACACGACGTTGAAAATAAAATTTTTAAATCCTTTTTTTGAAAAATACTAGAATGTATATGATACGGAGCCACCAAAATTGACATAGAGCTCTAAGAATTGGAGCAAATGAATATGTGAAAATGTGGTTGACGCAACGTTCCCCTTCACTGCTTATGTAGGGGTTACTCAACCTGTTTGTGTAAGTAACTTTTAAATACTAAGCGGTATTAAAATATTAAATGGGTATAATTGTTAATCACACAAAATTAAGGAGAAAGTACCTCTTGTGTTAATTCATTCTTGTAAACCGGTTTCGAAAAAATTCGAATCAATTTACGACGGCGCAATGTCACCCCGCAAGGTTGGTAATACAATGACTTTCTGAACTTCCTTAAGACGGAAACATGCAAACTTTGGCTTTAATGAGCCATTACGCAAAAACTATGCGGGATAAAATTTTTTATAAGAGCAAACTTTAGTTACATTTTGTGTCAAAAACAAAAAAAAAATTACTCTTACAAATATAAAAATAAATATGGTGATAAAAATTGCAGTAGACCGCGCCCTAAGCCATGGTCTACTGCAATTTTCATCACCAATGTTTTATTTTTTATTTGCACCAGATATTTTTATTCTTATTTTACAAATAAAATATGACAAAATTTGGCTCTTATGAAATACTTTTATCTCTCATAGTTTTCACGTGATGGCTTGTTAAAGTCATATTTTGCATATTTCTGTTTTAAGGACAACACTAAAACCAACTGATATACCAAACTCAAAAAAATCACAATGGATAAAGACATTACAGGCTACAATGTCATGCTCATAAAAATAAATAGTAAAAACTATTTATATTTTTTAAAAATATTGAATTTTTAAAGTTTTTATTTTCAGTTTCAGCATTTTTTAAAAATACAAATAATTTTTATTCTTTATTTTTATGAGCATGACATTATAGCCGGCAATGACTTTATCCACTGAGATTTTTTGAGTTTGGTATATCAGTTGGTTTTAGTGTAGTCCTTAAAACGGAAATATGCGAAATATGATTTTAACAAGCCATTACGCGAAAACTATGAGAGATAAAAACATTTCTTAAGAGCCAAATTTAGTCCCATTTTGTGTCTAAAAAAATATCTGGTACAAATAAAAAAATGGTGATGAAAATTGTGGTAGACCGCGCCCTTAAACTTAGTTGGTAAATTATTAATAAGAGCACTGAGAACTGCATTGTATTAAAATTCGTTAAAATATCTTACAGTGCAAGATGTGTACAGATCACCAATATTCTTGATAAATACTAGCCCAGCTGTAGGTTCGATCCCAGAGAGCCTCCGAGTATATAAAGCTCACATCTGGCGAGGCACTTCTCGTCATCTAGACTTCACGGGGCGTCTACATAAGTCTTGTTACTGGAAACAGTAGAACTACCCTCTCAATGTACAGCACACCTGACACTACTGATAGGGTGTGGACCTGCAGTTCGTGCTAATTATACTGCTAATTAGCATTCTGCGATACTGCTCGCCGAGCACATAAACTGCAACACACGGAACCGAGTTGACTGAGGGAAGACGTCGATGGAAGTACCACATTAGTTCCCGAGGTGTGCTGGAGGCCCGCCATTCTACGAGAACTCCTAGAACCAAGACAGCGAGGATAGACATTGTTAACAGCGTAATGTCAGCGGACGTAAGGGATGCCAAGCCTCCGTCATACTGAACTTTGGAACTTTATAAAACATTGATAAATAACTACACACTTAAACTTTGCCTGCGAGTAGCCTGAGTTAACAGTTTCTATGTTCTAACGAAGGCTGCAAATTATTTTACTAACATTTCATTTTTTACACTTTAAACAACATTACATTTTCGATTCAAATCACACGTAGAATTATCATTAAGCTGGCGTATGTTTTTATATATACCGGTATTTAATTTGGCCCGCTAGTAGTGTAAACGTAAGGCAAAGCTAGAGTTCAGTTTTCCTGGATTGCTTTAGTTAAATTCTCTTTTCCATTAAATAGCCCTACTAACCTAGTTAAAGTACGTAATTTTCTGTAGTTTGTTTCTGCATGATTTGTTTAAGTGTGACTATACTTATTTACATTAATTGTAGGAGATAGGAAAGGTAAGTGGCTTTTCAAAAGTTTCACTGTCATCCAACCCAGCTGGCCTCACATATGCTCAGTATAGATTACCAGCTATATCTAATCAACATCACACTCTGCATCGTTCATTACAGTAGGCCTATACTACAACGATGTGACAATTTTAAGTTCTATTGATGGAAGAATCCTAAATACCCTTAAAAATACTAGCACCGATATCGTATAATGTACAGTCATGGACACAAAAAGTGGACCACTGAAATAATCAAAGTCCACTTAGGCAATCATCGGCTATGTGCAAGCGGGAACCTGACATTTAGGCAACCAGTCGAACTACGGATAACATTGTGTTGGAACTGCACTGGGCACAGGTTATGTTGTAGGATCGGATCATCGCCCGTTCACATCTCCCACAAGCGACCAAGCACTGTACAGGTTGATTTTGAACTCGACCGACAAACTTTTTGGGGCGATTCCTTATGTAAAATAAGGTAGGGTTTACTTTTAACAGATTGGCCGGAAATACATATTAAGTGTGTTACGACCACATGAAAATGGATGCGCAGAATCGCTTTTAATGAACCTATCGAAAACCGCTGGAGGTATCGCAAAAAAGCATAAGGATATGTATTGGAAGATACAAAGGTCTGTTTTCTGACGACATGATAATGGTACGAATCAACCCCTTTGTAGGAAAATGCGGTATGCGAGATCGTGATCGTATGGCATTTCATACCCGCAAAGTTGTCTCGTGGTTTGATGCCTGTTTATAATACAACATGTGTTAAACAATAAAAAAGGTCGCCTTGGTAAAACACACTCCGGCCAACCGTTTCCCTAAAAACTATAACCGACATATCTGAGGGTAGATTGGAGTGGCGTTCCCCAACGCCTGTGTGGTTATGCAACTAATCAGGCACTGCCACTACAGGGGGGCGGTGGTCGGTCGGCCACATCTCTTTACACCAACGTAGGCGATGCGGTCTCGATACCCGGTGGGATCACCTTAGTGTGCCACATGTGGAGATGTCGCTGGTCGGTAGGTTGACTCGGGCATCACCCTTTACCCCCGCCCTTACATTCTGGCGTTGCTCCATACACACATCGTTCACTCCTTTTCCCAAATGGCTCGGCAGCCACTGCTGTTCAGAGCCAACCACGTCTATCTACCTCACCGCTACCATATACGCATTCCGTATAGTTCATTCAGATGAAATAAACATGTGCAATCGTTTTGTTTAAACTGCAAGCATGGCACCTTTATAATACTCAAAAACATAAAGATACTAAATGTGTGACATCCGGACAGTTCAATATTGCTTGTTACGTATACAATGGAAACGTAGCATTCAGTATGTTTTGTTTGATATTTATACTAGCATTTAACATAACACGCTTAGTATCAAACCACTTGTACATCTAATAAATGGATATGTTTTGCAGAACTCTAAGAATAAATTTATTCTATTGTACACTCAGCTGAGCATTTGCGAGAAAAGATGGGACTCCTAATCCGTTTAGATAGAACTATTTTTGAGGTTATAAACAACTGTAGCAAGTCGTCAGCAAGACAATATCCGGTATTAGACTTCATGCGCTATCATATTTACTGTTTAGTCAGACGAACAAACAGCGGTACCCATTTTCTGTTCGGCAAGTTCCTGGAGTGCTGGATTAGTGCACTTATAGTCAATACCATTGTAAAATAAAAACCTAGTTTGATTTTCATGGGCAATTCTTGGCGAGAGAAATTTGTAATAATAAGTTATTATTCGTCATAACTGCACATTACAATAGTAATATTATAAGCAACAACTTTAATGAGAATAATGTGAAGCTCTATATTCCAAACTTGGTACATTCCTAAACGATTAAAAATAATAGCATTTCAAAGAAGAATTAAACTAAATTGTAAGTTAATTAGCTTAAAATTAAATAAAAAGTAAATTTTACTTTGCATGTGATTTCTTAATAATCAGGAATACTAATTTATCCTTTCATAAAATAAATAAAATTATGGCTAACAAGAAATAATCAAAGTTTTATGATTACTGATTTATATTTCGGGGATATTACATCAGCAGATTTTTTCAACTCCTTTTTTGCCACATAATGACAACGATGTATAAGAACTTAAAATACTTTAACACAATAAATTACAATGAATGTGTCAAAATATTCATCAAATTTGTATTTCATGTACATGATCATCCACACTATTGCATTCGCTATTACATTTTTAAAGTTTAAAATTGTTGTGAAAACAACATTAACTTTAACATTTGCAAGTGTTTATTCCAAACAGAAGACAAATTTTAAAAATTTTAATTGTTAAGAAAACTTCAAGACTTGAAAATTATTACCTATTTAACCCCACAGCACATAAATATTATTAAAAATTGATTTAGCAAAAAAATCTTGAATATCTGTTTGAATAATAAAATATGTATAATTAAAAACATTTCCAACGAAGAACAAGGGAAAATAAATTCCTTAATAACTCAGAAGTGTAAAAATTAACTGGTTGAAGAATTTTCAGGTTTTTATTTGATATGGTGAATGTCTGCACTACTCATTCCCTGCATTACCACAAACACTGCCTGTGGCATCTTCTGCCCATTTCCCAGATATTTTCGCATGTTCGCTCACCCACTTTGATCCTTTCTTGATGTGCACGTCGTTCATAGTAGCTTCTATAGGTTTGGAATCGCTCAAACCTTCAAAAGTATAAGTCCCGTCAGTAAGTACCTTCACATTAGTAAATGTGATGTCCCGAAACTCTGGTGTGAGGTTGCCAACGACATTGCGACCATACGTCATGTCCAGCACTATAGGGTTCTTTACATTGCGCATGCAAACATTGTTGTAAGAGACTCCCGTCACCAGACCTCCTCGGAACGTGTTACTCTTGATACGCAGACCATTAGTGGCGCCATCTAACGTCAAACCAGACACTGTCACATCACTGGCGCCGTACGTTATCTCACTGCCTATTGACATCCCATGTCCCGTTCCAAAGTGATTGTTCACGACAGAAATGTGTCCCGATGGTGCAGTGATTGCTTTGATAGCAACGTTGTCGTCGCCTGTGCTTATGCTGCAGTGAGTGATGGTAACGTTCTGAGAGCCCATCGGATCTACACCGTCCGTGTTTGGTGCTGACGAAGGTGTGTCGATGGTGATACCCCACACCGTGAAGCCGTAGGTTTTGCTGGTTGCAACATGATACAGTGGCGAGTTCTTCAAAGTGATCTGGTACAGAGTGATGTCCACAGAGTCATTAATCTGTATGAGTCTTGGAGCATTCCTTGCGTTACCTTTATTGTTCGTGTTCACAGGCATCTTCCACCACGCTTCACTTCTGCCCGTCATCGTGACACCACCCTGTCCATCGATGGTTCCCTTGCCGTAGATACCGCTGCCTGTAGAGCCGTGTATCGTGATGAAGGCCCTGCAACCAACGCCATATTGGTCTTGGGTGCCGCACGTCTTCGCCCCAAGGTCATAGAGTGCTGGGTCTGGTAGAGCTTTCAAGGTCGCTCCACTGGCCACCAGCAGGCTCACTCCTGATGGTATGCTCAGAGGACCAGAGTAGAAAGTGCCGGACGACAATTCAACAGCCTTGCCTTTAGCACAAGAGTCGAGAGCCTTCTGGATGGTCTTGGTCTCATCGCCACTCGTTGCTCTTAACGTCGTGCAGCTCTGTGGAGTCTTAGGTTCTGTTACTGTACGCAGGTCCTTAGCACTCCCATCCTGCAACACGAGCACACTGAACAAAGCGATTATAACCCACGTGGACAAACCGTGCATCTTCATGACCACACTCACAAGGTAACTTCACAAAATATGGCTTCTGATAAGATCTACTTGTACTAGAGGTGTTCGCTTCCCAGAAGAACAGCCAGGAATCTGTCCAACAAAGAAAGTAAAATATCAGTTACCTTAATAGTGGTACGTATTTTAAAATACCTAAAATACTGTACAATAAAGTTCACATTCTATTCTCATGGCTAGTTTTACCAACACATATTCAATTTTAAGGGCTACTTTAAAGGCAGAGTAAGTGCTACTTCCAACACTTTACTGTTTCGCAAACAGCAATTTATCGTTAGATGCTTCAAGCTTCAACTAATATAGATGCCAGGGTCGGATGTTACTAGAAAAATACAAGTTACTACTAAAAGCGACCAGACAATGCTGAGAAATTATTGTGAAACCAGTGAACAGTTTTTAATGAAACTTAATTATATGTTTTATTTTATACCTCCGTGGTTTTAAGTACCAGCAAATAAGTTGACTCGGATCCTAGATGTGTCGCTTATGTCTAGGGTGGTCAAGTAGCAGTAATTACTTTCAGATAAAATGTCTCAACTGCTTCATACATGCATCCGTAATTGTTTTAGAAATAGTAAACGAAATTATACCCACAAACCTGGTGTTGTTAATACAAGCGTGTTGATGACAATATTTCAACAAGTTTCAGTAAGTACGAGTGTAGGTAAATGTTAGTGGGAAATATGAATACAAGTCTTCACAACTTTGCAAAATATTTCTGCCCAGATTCCCTTTATAACTTAACACATTTTCCAAATGTTGTATAATTCTGAAGTTTACAAGGTAAAAGTAATACTGAAAACTTGTAGTACTAATAATTACGACCGACAGTAATAGACATTTAAAGCGCGAGAACAAATTCAGTACAACCCTCGTTTTCAACCTAACTTGGTTAGTCAAAACAGCTCTTGCTGTTAAAAGATGCATGTTTTCCGGAACACATCCGGCTCTCCGCCCCTGTACCTGATTCCAACGGCTTAACAGGAGATAACTTACAGAGCCATGATTACCCAGTCTTGAGTCACTGATAGCACATATTTTACACACATTTTTGCGTATGTTAACTAAAAAATTGCGCCATATTAGCTTAGTAAAATAAGCCTCAAAAGGGGGTTACAGAAACATTGTAAATGTTTGATAGTTCAGGTTGGCCTCCATTAATACTCTGATTATGCCCCTATTATCAAGAACAGTTTCAGCAACCATATTCGAAAAATTACCAAATCCATGGTATTTTATTTATTTTTCTCAGACTTCACTGAAACTAAGCTTTAAATAAAAAATTATCACAGTTGCATTAATATCGAGTATTGTACTCTGTGTCGACTGAGTACTTATAGTAAGCAATCCTATCAAGTAGTTTAGTAGAAATATTATGTTAATATCGCTAATTTTTCAGTCATTGTATCATTATCAACGTGTAATATCTCTGAATAAAACGACTGTTACGCAAGATGCCTTAAGAACATAATTGTAAGCGTCATATTCTGATTTTAGAACATCCAAGAACTGGCTCGAAACCAATTAATAAATTTGTGCTTTGGATTTGCACGATTAGTGATTTTCAATAACTCTTTTTGTATCTTCTTAAAGCAAGTTACAATACCGCAATATTTACTCTACTAACGTATGTAGTTAACATTACAAATCTATTGGTTGCTTAACATATTAATGCAGGATGCAGCAAAACATCACTTCACCCATTCACGCTACCAAACAAAATTTTCCATCACATTATTTGTATTGCTACTCAATTTATCGAAGATGGCTCAAACAGTAGACGAGAATTCAACGCTATTTAACTACACAAATTAATAATTTTGACACAGGCAAGTGTAAGAAGCAGTTTTGGCTACCACTGTAACAAAAAGTTCCACAGAAAGTAGATGAACTTGCTAAAATGGAGACACTTCACAACTGTGTGTACAGTAAATAAAAAACATAACCATTGCAAATATTTTAGAGCTACCTGAGACGAGTAAGATTGTAATTGCAATGTATTAAGGATACACTTACACATTTCCATGTCAGTGGCTACCGCATTTACGATAAATCATATTTTTTACGTTATAAAACATGATTGAAATGAAAACCAGACACACCCCTCAATAATATTAACTAATTGTAACTAAGGGATGGTTCACAATCAGAATAACAGAGAAATTATGGACAAGACTTTGGACTAACATGATGATTAAATAGCGCCGAATGAGATTAAGAAAAAGCGTTGTTGTCTTGACACACACTAGAGGATTAGCAGAGAGCTCACTACCACTCACTTCTATGCATACTGGTATTGACACTCTTAGACCATGTCGAGCAGTTTCCTGGTGTCATTTGCAACTACTGAGCAACATGTAAATATAAGCACCACAAGAGTACAACGAGACGATTTAGGTTGAAAAGTGTCGTATGACTGTTTTTTGTCACACGATCATTTCCCCGTTTCTAAAGTGTGTAATAATGGGGACGAAAGACTAAATGCCGAAATCTGACAAAATCAGCTATGAATGCATTTCAGAGACCACTAGTGGCAATGTTGGTAGCGTGAAATCTAAAGAAAAACATTTGGAGTGTTACGTCTAAAAGGTACGATATCTCACATCATAGTTCATGAGGAACACACTTCTGTAAACACAAGCATTATTTTTCGAAGAAACGTCTTCCACAAGAATTACAAAGTACAATGAAGAACTTCGGTGAAATTTTCAATACAACTTGGATGCACATCTTTTATCCGTTTTTGACGACATAGGAATGGATAAAACGTCATCTGTGTCATACAAGTTGTTCAGTCTCGTTACATTCAAATGTTTGTTGGTGTCGGAGTCAATTTTTTGAGTAGCATTGAAGACGAAATATACATTTTCAACTATAATTGCCAAGTATGAAGACTAGGTACGGTACATTAAGAAAGCAACGAGTGTGTGTGATGTGTAGCACGTGAGAAAACTACTCAGCTGAGCGTCTTCACAAGGCTAGTAAGAAGATTGCTCCGTATGTTTGAGTGAAACAATACCAGTAACCATGGCGAATGAAGTGATTCCTTCTAATGAACAAAATAAGTAGGCCTACCCCCTCATCTCATTTCTGATTCAACGACTTGACGCTGAGAACTTCGTTGCTACGTAAATTATATGATGCTGATATTTTAATTATAACGACATTGCTCATCACTCTGAACGTGTTTGCTATAGACTTTGACTGCACTAGTTCCAACTACCTCTAAGGTTTTTCTACTGAAATCAGGTAATGACAGACAAGACACTGTAGTATTGCCCTCTGAAACAATGTCCTTACGTCTTCCTGCATTATATTAGGTTGATCATGAGCTGTAATAATACACCAATATGGATATAATGACATACTTCGAAGTATTAGTGTTTTTTTTACATAACATTCCATTAAAAATGGGATATGTGTTTATATCGTCAAAACAACCAATTTCTGAAGCCTTTCACCAAGGATGTAATATGCAAATCATTAATATCCTTTTGCTGCCTAAAAATAAATTTCAAACGAATTCCATCACCTACGACGTGTATATTCAAATCATTCAAATCATAGGCAACCTTGGCATTAACTTTATTTATCAAATGCTCTTAAATTAAAATGTGTGTCAATATTCACACAAATTAATTGCATTTTTAAACTTCGTGGAGAGTACGTGTGTTAAACATCAAAAGGTTTGATAGTAAATTTTAGTCATAACAAGTAGACACTCTGTCACCAACTAGTCTACGTTGTTATTCTTTTTCCATCATTGTGATTTGTACCATTTGTAATAAATATAAGACAGAGATTTTCATTTAATATACGGAAAGGGATAGTTTTGTGTGATTACGAATGTTTAGTGGAAAACAAGTAACCTAGCTAGCAACTCTAGCTTAGTAAAGATTCTTAGTAACGATTTGTTTTTTTTTTATATATGTGATAATGTCAACTAAGTATATTGCCTTATTACTTTTCAATAGCGTAGAAATCTTCTAAAATCAATAGATAAACGTAAAATTTATTTTAACAAATTCTTTAAACACGCATCCAAACAAACATGTTCCAGGCCATAACAACATTAGGATTGCACAGATGTTGAAGAGAAAATATGAAATACTTCCATCAGCTATTGTAGTTAAAAGAGCTAACGGACTGATGAGTCACTCTGAAATAACGCAAACTAAAATATGAAAAGACGATTAACGAAAGCAGAAACAACACATGATGAAACTGAGAGGCTAAAACTTTTCTCTAAAACAGCATTATTTAACAGAGTAGGGTGTTCGTTAATTACGTTCTATTTAAATTACAAGTGTGTATTCGTTGTTGCACACCGCCTGTCACGTGATTCGTCCTGACGCACCTTAGTTGAACTGCGCAGTCGGCTTCAGATGTCCGCGACTGCTCACAACTCTTGCACACAGGCTTTACTACGAGTTTCTTTCCTTCTAGCATCTTTAACCAAACAAACTCTAATAATCGTTACAAACTAAAGAAGTACATACTCCATCGCGGCAAATGGTGTCAGAAGAAACCAGAGAATACACACAAACAGACAAGTAAACAAACAAAAGGACTTTGTTTGCAACAAGCAAACACAGGTAAACATATATAGTTACGAAAGAAATTCGGTCACTGAGTTCGGATCAACAGACCAAAAATTATTACAACATACAGAAAAACAACAAAACAAAACGAACAACAAAAAACATTCAGTTAGTAATCTTGCCTAGTCTCGTATCTCGTGTTTGCTCTGTACGAAGAGCAGAATTTAAATACCACACAACGTTGAACTTTAACTGCATTTTATATGAAACTATACAAACTGCATTACAAAAGTGACCTTTATGCTTACAAAACCATTGCTAAAATTATTATTCAACACAAAACACTATCACATTCAATTATTTCCCTTGTAACCTAAAGTCGCCTCTCATTGGCCACTTCGCCTTGGAGGCGTGTCTGTGTTTGGCATCCTCGTGTTCCTTGGAGGACAGGGGAAATGTACTCGCACGTGACTCTGACTCGGCCGTCATTGCAAAATGAATATTTATGCTTAAGGACATTGTCTACAATACCTGTAGCAAGGCATGTGCTACACTTCGTCTTTTACGTGTACCTAGTTCATTCCCGCCAGACCACGCCCAATTCGCACTGGCCGCTCAGCTACAAGTTCCTGCACTCGCCCTTATAGTAACAGTAGATAGGTTATGTATGTTCTGGAACTCAGGCTGCAGGCTGTGGTGCTGTGGTGCTGCGACCGCCATCTTGTTTCCGGCCGCCATCTTGTTTCCGGTCGCCATCTTGAATTACGTCACTTTCAAAATTTTCCAAAATTTAAAAAATTTCCAAAAATTAAAAAAAATTCTAAAAATATTTTTAAACCATCCGCCATATTGGAATAATACCTCCCCCTCCCCCATTCCAGCCGCCAAAATTAATCTATTATTATAATGAGTTCTAGGAATGGCCACCAGGGGTTTGAGCTGCCATTTTTTTTCTCACTTGATTCTACTCCACCTGTATACATATACAATTAAGGGCGACATGTAATGAACCATAAGCAGGACTCTCGCCTCTATCACCAATATTATTTTAATGCATGCCTACAGGCAGCGAGATTGACAAGTCTTGACAAGTATTATATATCATCACCATCAATCATATTCATTTCATTTATTAAAACCTTTTATAGTATAACGTAATTGTGTTCTATGTAATCACTGATTAAGTGTACAAGGACTGTTGCATCTGATGCTCTTTAAGAAAAGTTATGACAGGCGAATAATGTCTCTCAAGACACGCACTGTAAGTTTTAAAAATCTAATTTATTTAAAAACTAAAAACACTATATACACAACACAATGAAAAACTATATACACAATATTTACACTATATACACAGTACATTATTCTTGAGACGACTAGGCAGGTCCTCGTACCACCTATGTCTGGAGGAGAAGAGTTTACTCCTGGAAGCGAGCGGTGGCGGTGTGGAGGATCTCCACCATGACGTGCTGAGCCTGTAGCTGGTGCTGCAGCTCCAGGATTCCCTCATGCTGACCCCGAACCTGGGCCCGCAGCGCACAGGACTCTCGCCACACTTCCTCCCTAGCATCCACACCTTCCGCCTCCTCTTCCTGCACGTTATCATTGTACACTTCGTCCAGGTCCTTGATTCACACGGTGGATGAGCCCATTGTTGAACACAGAGCGTACTCACTACCTTCATTCTCAAGGGGTAGAACCTCGACCTTGGAGACACCCATCACGTTAGCCCTGTAGTGTTGTCCTCTTCATCGCTCCACAGCAGTGGTAGAGATGGATGCACTGGTGTAGCTGATTTACGAACTGGCGACATGCTTCGGCCGCACCAAATAAGAATGAGTGGTGGTGCTGGAGTATATGCCTCCTTATAAGTTGAATTATATCATCAAATTCTTCGGCGTCTTCCTCTAACAAGGCACGGAACACTTCCTGCTCACTCGACTAGACAATATGAACTGGTAGAGGTGTAAACACCCGCTAGCCTCCCTGCACGCATCCTCTCTTCGCACGCCGGACAGGTCTCTATGCGCGGAGCATGACTCAACCAGGTCTGCGGCCGCACACGGGACAGTCCAGCGCCTCGCGAGGGAGAGATGACGAATCTGCTCGCCTTACTCCGACCAGCTAATCGCCTCGAGTTTCAACACGCTCAGAGTACATGTGCGCAGTCATCACAGACTGCCTCCCAGACACCCCAGTAGCAGTTTTATACCATTACCAGTAAAAGAACTTTTGCCTTTTAAATAATAACTCAGAAATTTAGTTTTAAACAATTATATTAATTTATTCCTTCATACATAAGAATTCACATTATTTATACATAATGTCTAATTGACGAATACAACTGTCGTGGCTTGAATCGAACACCAGCCATCGCACAAGAACTTTATTTCCTTTACTCTTCAAAACCTTCTCGACTAAATACGTGTTTGGATACTTGGTAACATGAATTTCTTTGCCGTAGAAACCTCCTCGAATAGCCGTGCCTTCCACATCTTCTACGTAGTAGGTCCTTGGTTCGTAGTGACAAATCTTGGCCACTTTAAATACTTCAGTGCTCCAGTTTGGTGTGAAGCCTTTAGTAAATGTTCCCTTCACTCGCGATATCCTTACATAGTCTCAAACCTTCACTTTATGCATGTGCAGGTCTAGTTTCTTCTTATTTTTATAAACAGCGTGCAGTAAAGAGTTGTCATTGACATCCACAGGCTTCATGTTCGTGGTCCGATGTACTTTATTGTTATAGTTCGAGACCAGACGAGATAAAATATCTAGCCACCTGTAGTTTCCTTGAGCTGAGAATTTTTTTCACATTTCATTCTTCAAAGTACGATTAAAGCATTCCACAATACTAGTCTTAAGACCACAATGGGCTGAATAACGGTTTATTTTACATTTTGACATCAATGCTAGGATATTAAAATTATATAATTCCTTGCCGAGGTTAGTGTGAAGGTTCATGCATGGGCCTTTATCTTGCAAAACAACATTCATTGCATTAGTTACGTCCCTGCCGCCCTTAGTTTTTATGGTCACAGCCCACGAATATTTAATGTAGCAGTCAAGAACAGCCAGAATGTACTTGTAAACAATATACTTGCAAGCATAAGAAATCATTTCAACCGAGTCTGCTTGATAAAGTCCTTCAAAGCAAACACCCACATTATTCTTCGAGACCAGTTTCACCTCGCAGGCTTGTGAAGCTCGCTAGCAGTCTTTTGAGGCCTCATTCTATGTATCTGTCTTCACACAATTCTTTGATGGTGCTAGATATTTCATTTGTATGTGAATTATTTCTGGCCTGAGGAGAGGCAACTAGTATACGTCTGTCTTCAATTTCGTTAACAACATTCCTGTAAACATATTCAGGAAGTCTCCCATCTTCCCTTTTCTTATGTAGATCGAGACCAGAACCTATGTATGACCCACACAATTATGTGCACTCTATGCAACCATCTCCTCACACAACTATGCATTCACCTCACATTCCACAACCATCTCCTCACACAACTATGCATTCTATACGTGCTCCACAACCATCTCCTCACACAACT
>PNEQ01094295.1:65471-79695 GCA_003012365.1 Medauroidea extradentata | reverse complement strand
TAATATGTCCAACGAAATATTTTTATGACCAACTAAATATTTGGTACTGCTAACAAAATTCAGCTATTTGCCTCAAACAAATCGAGGGAACAAAATAATTTGGTTCGAGCAAACAAACATTTCGTTGCCCCTCTGTAAACAAATGATTTGGTTGATTGAAACAAATTTTGTTTGCATCAACAACATTTTTTTCTCAGTGTGTCACCCCTTACCAGCGCTAAAGACCTCGATGTTGAGAGCTGACCAAAATTTGTCACTCACAAACATTCAGTGAACGCGTATTATCTATAATATGGTTTTTACGTAGATAACAAGGTTATGGCAAGTTGCCTGTACAAATTGTTACATTTCGACTTGTAAATAATTTTACATTTGCTGTACTTTCAAGTCATAAACTTTAAATCATAAATACACTGTAATATATCTTCAAAGCAAATATATTTCAATTTGAAAGCATATAAAACTACGAACACAGAAAATATCCACCTAACGGAGATATTAGTATTATTTTCCTTTGTAGGTGCCGTGATAATTTAATACTTTTCCAATTATTTCTTCAGAGTTCTTCATTATTTAGTTTTGTCAGCAAAAGGTTTTAAAGAAAAATTACTGAAGGTGGCTATTATTAACTTATTAACTGGTACATATTTACAATGACATACCATTAACGATAGTTGTTGTCTGTCACTAGTACGTACTTATTACTTGCGAGGATTGTTACCATGATATATCTACATAATTTTCAATAAGTTTGATTGACTACATAAATGTAAAACGTTACTATCATTTCGTGTACTTAAAACCAGTTTAAATGTTTTAAAGAACATGAGACTGGGAATTGCAGTGAGGATACTATTGAGTATTAGATATCTCATTAATTTTTATTCCATTGTCTCTATAGGCCTAATGAACTGCTTCAATCTGAGAAATGTATTAAATTTTATATTACACGGCTTGGAATAAAGATAGAAAATTTATGTCTACAATATTAATTCTTTAAGTTCCGTAGCAATGTCGGCGACACACATATCTGATAGGTAAGTTACTTTGATGAATAAGGATGTAGTTTATGTCACTTTCATGACATCCACAGGAAATTTTCATATTAATTTGAGAGGTTTTCAATTAAATTTGGACTCTGTAATCGCACCCCTATCCATGTATCCGCCTTTGACCGAAGTAAGGTTATGTGTGCTAGCAGGTACAGAGTGATGAAGTGAGGTTATATGTCTGCAAGCTTTCCGCAAAGATGCAGAGTGCAGAGTTAATATTAAGGAGGCCGTCTGCCCAGGGCGCTGAGCTGTGTGTAGGACTTCAGCCGGCAGATTATTTGAAAACTGTTCATTGTAAGTTAATGATACCTGCTTAGGAATAAAATTTAAAGAACATTAAACGGGTGCATACAAATTTCAAGTTCATCACTTCCCATGAAAGCATATTTTCTAGAGGCTGAAAGTGGCGAAAATGGGAGTCTGTGCACTGTCTTTTCAGGTATGTAGTAAATCTTCGCGTAGAATAGGTTAAAAGGTATATGCATAACCCGTACAAATTCATCTTCAATAATACGTCATAAAATGATTGCTTCACAATGGAAAGTCATATAGGCGAGATGTCGGCCAGAAGACTGCAGTCTGCACGCCAGTTCAGTGACTTGCGCCTAGAGGTTAGATTGAAGCAGGATGCGCGCGCTGTCTCGTCCTTACCGCTCTCGCACTTCTAGGCATGGAACGCGCAAAATAGACGAGCACCTTAAGACTGCAAGCAGCAAATATTGTGAATTTGAGGTTATGTTTTCAAGCAGCTCGGTGGTTTAGACTGCAGAGTTGATGTTGTGTTTGAAAGCAATGTGGAGATGCACAGTGCTGATTTCATGTTAAAAGTATGTGTCACCTCGGTAATTAAAATTGTCCACTTTCTTTTAATTAATAAAGGGCATAACGAATTTTGGACTTATGTCTTAATAAAAACGATGCATTTATGTACTAAATTGTAACTAACAGTTATTTAGTCTTAAATGTATGTTTAGAGATAATTATTTTCTTAAATTTTGAATTAGCTTAATTATTTTATAATTATAATTTAAAATTTCGAACACAATGTGCGCAATGACAGGAAATATTATTAGCTAAGTCCCCATTGAAATATTTCCAAATATATCGTGCCGAATCTGGAATCAGGAAGAAATTAAGAAAAAGTCAGCATGCTGAGTGACAAGGGCTCTTAAGGTTGCAAGTAGTTTATGGTGCGGTCGGTTGGAAGGTTATGTTTTTAAGAAGCTCGGAAGAACGTTAGGCACAGTTGATGTTAAGTTTGCAATTGTCACTGAAGAGATATGATTTTTGGAAATGAGTTGACTAGAAGAGTGCGGAGGTAATGTTTGCAGTGTGCGCAGTAAGATAAGAAGACGACAGGGGTAACGTAAGCTACCCCTGGCAGGGGCAACAACACTGAGGGGAAACCTATCAAAGGAGGTGGACGCAGGCTTCTCGTGGAAGGGTGGCCGCGGGGGTCATGTTACCTCGCCGCAGTGCAGGAGACGTGGCACGTTAACCTTCGTGACCTCTGAACTAGCGTCACGCGAGCTGCCACCCTCTACTCTTCCTTGCCCTAACATCGCTAGCTTTCTCACACTTGTGCCTGTCTGTTATTAAGCTGATTTTGGCTTTCTGACAATTAAGTAGGACCATATTTACGCTCAAACAATGTCTAGTTCCTTCACAACAAATAACTCATTTGTAATAATTTCGCGATTATATATGAGCAATTTTGAAGACCGTATTGCCAGTATTAGTAACAACAATAATAATAACTTTTGAATGAAATAATAAATATATACACTTGTTTAAACTTGCATAGGTATTTGTAATTACAAGCGGCGCAAAGTTACAGATTGACTCAGAAAAAAGAATCAGTACTTAAAAAAAAGGTCTCACATAACCGTGGCTAACATTTATCTGGTTGTCAAAACCAATTATTTGGAAAACTACACACATTTCCGTATTAAGGATTGTAATTTTACAAAAAAAAAAAACACGATTGAAGTCTTACAACAAACTCACTTCGCTACTGGATTTCTGTCAGTTAACAGTAAAATTAAAAAAAAAAATACCGGTTGTAGTATCACTACTACCAGTCAGCAATGTTTGAGCCCATGTCGTACAGACACAGTGTAACTATGGGTCTAAGAATGTCTGAACACAAAAGTCAGACGCAACTGTATGAGAAACGCAGTAGACGAGAAGTAGGAAGGGCTACCTTGAAAATTGGAATTGCTGAAGATCTTCAATAACAAATATGACCACAACATTTGAAATAATGTTACAAGATTTTGATTAGGGTGATCAAGAACGAAATTCGTATGAACCATGAAGTAATTTTTAGGCAAAGTTTTCAATAGTGAAGCTAACACACTACCGTTTGATGACGAGGGTAGGATTTATAGGAAGAAACAAGAGTACTGATTAGTCTAAGACACAAATGTAAACGGAAGACGGAAGAAAATAAAACGGGGGGAAATTCTATGCACTTTCAGTAAAAATGTTTTACTGGCAGCAAAGAAAGCAATTCATTCAAGGCTATTTGAGGAGAAGACATTCAAATTATGTTCCTAAATATCTAAAAATAAGTTAAACGTGTTTCATATTATAACATTTGTGAGTTACACGCGTAAATATAATTATTAAAAATCCAGCGAATATAAGTATTCTCAATCAAAACCAGGCTTATCAGCCCCCTGTAATTTTGCATTCAAAACATATCAAAAATCAACACATTTTGGTGCTGTGCTGTGGCCGCCATATTGGAAAATGGTGACCGATTTTCTCTTTTTTGGCCATATTTCGATAACAGTTAATCAATATTTAAAAAAAGTTCAAACAAAAATTGAAGTACATTAAAAAATACATATTTTATAAGGGGATAATTTTTTTGTATATGCGTTGACTTCCGAGTTATTCGTAAGATACTATTATTTAAATCAATTTTGGCTAACGTATTTTTTAATAAAACCCAATTATCTCAATAAATTGGTTGCTTATGTCATAAAAAATTAACTTAACGTTATGTCGACAATTTATTCACTAATTAATTTGTTCACAAAATCAAGTGTTTGTTAGGAATTAACTAATTGCACTGCAATTTATTACTAATTATCAACGTCTAATTCCATTAAGTCACGGTCTAACTAACCTTTATACCGTTTTTGTCATCGATACACCAAATATTCTGACAACAGCTGCAATATTTCAAATCATTGTTGAACCTGATGAAGGAGGATTGGATGACAATCTGCTCATACTCCGCTCAAACTTGTTCAACCGTGAAGTCAGTTGCATCGAAACAGCCGAAAATGATGATTTGCTTGAATTCTATGCATTTTTTCAGAACAAGTGTAAATTTCTGGAGTACAAGAGAAGAACAAGAAAACTGTGGTTGATGTACCTTAACCAAGTTATTCTCATGTTGAATTTTATTAGAGCTGAGAAATCTGGGAACTTGAAATTACATATTGCAACGACTCTTCAGATGATGCCACTTTTCCACGCAGCAGGTCACGCTCTATACGCCGAGTCATCGCAACTTTATGTAAAAGAAATTATGTATCTTCAAGAAAGTATGTCCCCGGATGACTTTAAAAAATTTACTACCGAAAGTTGCTTCACAATACGTTGTCTTGAAAAAGAATGGTCTGGCGTCTGGACTGATATGAATATACAACAAATACTGATGAGATCAATGATATCATTAGGAGGTTTGACTAGAGGACGATGATTAAATGAAGATTCTCTAATGACATGGATTTTGTGTGCCCCTGTTGCATCAGAAATTGCTACAGAAGTTGAAGATTTTGCAGGTATTTCTCCCGAAACATCAGAGCAACACAAAGATCTAAGGAACAGCGGCATGAAAAGGGACGCAAATCACGAAAAAATATTCTTGAACTGGCTGAAACAAAATAACCCTTTCCAGATTTCAGAGGACCTAGTCAGTAAATCTTCTGGTGTCGTTGGAGACAGCATGGTGTCACGTGATCTTGCAATTGAAAAGGGAAAGGAATGTATGGATGCATTGAGAGGCAAATCATTTTTTTATATTGTTATTCCAAGAAAAGCAAGGGTAATACCACTAGGAGCTATGTCATCCGTTAACATTAGAGAGAATGTGGTTCCCACCAATGTGCAACAGTTATTCAACAGGATCATATGCTTAAACATCACTCCAGAAGACCTTAAATAATATTTTAGGTGTGAATTGGCTTCACGACCCTCTACTTTGTTCACTGAATCTCACATGCGGGAAGGAACGAAATCTTCCCTTGTTTAAGCTTTTTAACCAGAGTAGGGAAAGTATCACTTTCCCTCAGAATTGTACATATGCTTGTGGAGGGAGGCTACCTGTTGAACTGTGTTGTGTGGCCTAGGCCAGGCACGTACGGTGATGTCATATAGAAGCTTACAAGTCCTATGTGGAAAGGAACTTCAGTAAGAATTCTATTATCGTTTTCGATGGTTATCCTGATTCTCCAACAGCCAAATGTGAAACACATACTCTTCGTTACAAGAAAAACGTCCCCGAAGTTCAGTTCAATAAACATACGTATGTTACTCATGCTCAGTGTGACATTCTCTGTAATATTAAAAATAAAAATCATCTCATCGCTGTACTTGCACACGAATTCACGAAGGCAGGATTTGAGATACATCAAGCAATGGATGAAGCTGATGTTTTAATCACCAAAGTGGCTCTCCTGCATGCCGCTGATACCGAGCCAGTAGTAGTTGTTGGACAGGATACTAACCTTTTGGTGTTATTGACGTCTCTGTTCACGACAGACAAGATTTTAATTTTTCGGCCATTATCTGGTGTTAAAGGAGAAAGTGTTTTCCATATCTCTAAGCAACGAGAGGTTCATCATGATGTTAAATATGTGCTTTTATTTTCTCATCCAATATCAGGCTGTGACACAACCTGCGCTGTTTTCAAGCAAGAGAAAATAAAGTATCTCAACTTATTAAAGAAGAATGAACAGTTTTGAAATAGAGTAAGGGTTTTCAACGAAAATACGTCAACAAGAGAAGAAGTTAGTATGGCAGGAGAGGATTAATTATTGCCTTGTATGGCAAATCAGGGAACAAAACATTGGATGAGCATAGATTTTACATGTATAATCAACTAACAGCGAAACAGCAGCTGCAGGTTAATTTTGAGTTAGCCAC
The DNA here is from genome assembly GCA_003012365.1 of Medauroidea extradentata. Taxonomy (NCBI): domain Eukaryota; kingdom Metazoa; phylum Arthropoda; class Insecta; order Phasmatodea; family Phasmatidae; genus Medauroidea; species Medauroidea extradentata. The sequence continues at coordinate 73,480 of PNEQ01094295.1, read as the reverse complement.
ACGTCCTCCTACGTCGGCAGCTGCAGCTTAACACAGCTTCAGAGTTAATTACCAATTACATAAGTGGTTAGGAAACGATCTGAACCCTTGTGAATGGAGATGGAGACTTTTTAGTAATTTACTACAACCTTAACTGACATCTCTCCCGCCAACTCCAGATAGGCTGCTGAATTTTATTTCATGTAAATGCAAGACTTGTCGTGGTTCTAGCGAGTGTAAACAAGCAGGTCTCCTCTGCTCAGCTATGTGTGGTAAATGTGAAGGCCTCACATGTGAGAACTCACCTAATGCGGACATTGAAGACAACTATGCTTGCTGAGTTGGTTGATAAAAAAGATAAACCTTTCTAGTAGTTGAAACATAAAGTAATTTAACTGTCAATTTTATTATTATCCTTTTAAATGCTAGTAAATAGTAAAATTCACTCTTTTCTTACGTCTCTTGTGACTTTGAATTTGGATAGGATATATAAAAGTGCATTGTCTGTGTTTAGGTTGTACCTTTTGAGTTAGGAGTTAATTACCTAAATTGGGGCTTACATGATGACGTGTACATTATGCTCAGATATTAAATCCCGCTTTTTAAAATTGTTGAATTATCGACCAAAAAAAATCTTAATACAGAAAAGAAACCAAAATTAAAACTAAAAAGTGTTTCAAGAAATACTTTGTAAGTTTTACAGATATAATTAGCAATTTAAGAAGATACTGCCGTTTTATATAAAAAAAATTGAACTAAAATTGATTTAAATAATTTTAACTTGCGAATAACTCAGAAACCAATGCAGATACAAAACAATGAACTCTACATTAAAGCTTGTGTTTAAAATGTACTTAATTTTTAAACTTATTTTAATATTTGTAACGGTTTTCAAAATATAGCCAAAAAAGTGAACACCAGCCAACAATTTCCGATATGGTGGCCATAGCACAGCACCCACAAGTGTTGATTTTTGATATGTTGTTACTAGGTACTAGTGTTATGCATGTGTCAAGTATTCCCTTTAGGGGAATTTTTTCCAGGTAAGACCCTTTTTTGACTTAATATGACTGGCCTATTTATCATTTACCCATTCGAATACAGATAATGTGCTGGAAGATGTAAGATATGCTTGATTTTGCCTGTATGATATGTGATTTTATACACGTTATTTTATTTAATAATTTGTAACATATTAAATAAATGAGAGATAGTTACTTTGGAAATGTCTCACGTCACATTAAAAGATAAATATCAATTATACACAGTTCCCAATATAATTTCATGTTTCATTATAAAAAAACTTTTAAGTACTATGTTTCGCATCATTAAAAAATACAGAGATGTTGAAATAAATTTCCGGTATTTCATGTATTTTCTACTTCTATAATTTTGGCATGTCAGTGATAAAACTGAATAAATAGCGTGAATTAAATTTATTTCCAAATAATTACAACTTAAGGAAATGTGAAGGGAATAAAACAGTTACTTTTAACAACACTAGATCCTAAATCTCTAATGTTTAATTTAATTTTAATGTAAAAAATATTTTTTTATTGTTGATCAGCCTGACATGATAAATTGGGAATCAGTGCATAATAGCAACGTTCAAATCAAAACATGTAAGAATTATTGGAGAAGTTGTAACTTACAGAAGGGCTCCAAGTGTATACTGCTGTTACTACACTTGAATGGTGATAAGGCTCAGTAGTGGTTCTGTCAACAATCAGAAGTAAGGTAAATCACCCATACTGTGCATGAGTGAAAATATTTGATTAAATGTCTAAGATTTTTTTTATAATGTGGGATGGTTCCTTATCAAAGGCCAAGGTCTATAACACTCACAGCTCTTGTCCTCAAGTAAAGTTGTGTGCTACCGTCTTCAATGACCTCCCTGTTGACGAGACGAACGTCACTTACCTTACCTTAAGAACTGAACTCGGAAAACACGATGTGCGGTGATTTTTCAACATTTTCAACAACGTTTCTGTGTGAATTAGAAAATTTGCATGCATGCAAGCCACTGTTGTAAGTTCGCGTAAGTCCTCCACGATTTAAACCTGCGTTACGAATACTTGTCTGTCAATGCGGCCCATACGGAAATAAGTCACATGTTTTAATGCTCGTGTAAGACTTGCTTGGGTTCTCTTACATACATATACACCTCACTCGTTACAAATCATGTACCTCATTTGGAACCACGCCTCAACCCCGATCGGAACTTCTCCTCAACGTTACTCGGTGCCACTCGTCCATTTAACTTGATACGACTTTTCGTAACCACTCCTCCGCCTCGATCGCTACTCCTCAACCCTGTTCGGAACCACTCTGCCACCTCGTTCGGAATATGCCTCTACGTAGCTTGGTTCCATCCCTACATTTAACTCGGCACCACTTATATTCGGAACTAATCCGGTGCCTCGCTCGGAACACTCTCCTCAGCCACGTTCGTAACCACCCCACCACTCCGTTCGAAACCATTCCTCTGCCTAGCTCGGTGCCATTCCTCCATTTAACACCAATGATACGCCTCGTTCGGAAGCACTCCTATGAATCACCCGTAACCACTCTTCTACCCGACTCGGTGAGCTTTGAATTGCAACCTGTCCTAAACTGAAATTGTTGATATTTATTGACACGTGAGTCTGGAGACAACCACGTACTGTTCATAACATAGATGAGAGTAGTTTGAAACAGTAGTCACCGATGTAAGACAGTTGCTAACGTGGCGTACAGAGCAAAGACGTTATAAAAGAACTAGACAGTTACGTTGATCTTTTGTTACGTGACCAAATTGAACGCTGACATATTGCAGACCAAGATAAGGATTTGTGTTCTTTATTAGGGGTGGGGTAGCGATTATTCTCAACAAAAAAACTTTGGTATAGGACATTGCATGTTATGGGCTGCAATACGGTGCTGTTCAATTTGGTAACACATCGAGGTAGACCGTCAGCACTGGTCTTGTACCCCTTGGTACAGAGCAGGCAGCAGTGCTCCATGTTTACTAGCAGTGCCTGTACCATGAGACCGTGCAGTTACCTTGTTATACCTCGTCAAGCCTGGTCGCTCGGAATCGAGAGAGCCGGTAGTCAGGACAACAGGGCCGGCGCGAAGGTGGAAGCGGTGGTGCAGGAGTGGTAGGGAGACTGAGGGCGAAGAGAGCAGAACAGTTGCTACTTGTTACAGAGATCCCGCCTCCCTAATTCCCCTGCACAATCCTCTTACAAATTGCTGGTCTGCGGTGGAAAAATCAGGAAGGGCGCGCGCTCTACCTTTTTACCGCGCGCCGCTGTTGAAGTTAAGCCTTCTGGCGAGCAGGTCGCAGGCCTGGAGACGAGCAGTCCTTTGAGGAGCTGTTCAGGCGAGTCGTACCTTTCTCGTCGATGCCCACGTCTGCTTCGCGTCCTACACTCCGTATGGCTTGCGAGGCCTCTTTCGTTCTCTGCACAGTTATTTTGTGTTGCGAAACACTAGCTTTGCTATACCCTAGCCTCGCCCAAGTGGCCTCTAAAACTGTGGCTGCCATTTTGTATAATCTGCTCCCAGGAATGTGTGCACTCATCTGACACTCATACTGGTGTATCTCTTTAGCTCACTGTGCGTTACTTGGTCGCCAATTTTTTCTCAACCCCTACTATTTGTTCGCTTTCATATGCATTTTGTTTCATAGGAGAACAATGAAAACCTTTCCTTTAGTTAAAACTACTTTTTCTTGCCAATGTATGTAAACAATTTTTTCCGCGTCTCGGCAGTCGCTTGCGAGTTGTCAAACACTGTATTAGAATGTGTTTAGTGTTCTGTTGTTATTAAAGCTAGGATAAACAGTGGCAACCTTCATCTCACACTTTACCTACGTTTGTGAACAGCCTAGTTTCTTACGAGTATTTGTGGAAAAATAATCTTTTTACAAGTGAGGCTTGTTTCCTTCAGTTATTTTCAAACTTGCCTGAGTAGTAATGCGATTTTGTTATTTATTTTATTTCTCTTATAACAATTTTCCAATACAATTCGGGTGTTGCTATTCGTAAAGAATATTGTTTAACTTAAATATACTAATTCTAAAGGCATTTGCGTCAAATTAAATCGTATTATGTCATACATTTTTACACAAAGACATTTCAAACTTTTATCATATTTTTTTTACCTCTTTACAAAAGTAAACCAAACAACAACAAATGGATACCGCATATAATCACATCACTCATGCAAACATATTTGCACTCTAAAAATTAGTGAAAAGACGGCATCATTTTCACAAAGTATTTAAAATTGCTAAAAACAATTGTATGAATGCCATTATATGCATAAGTAAGTTCTGTGGTTGTTTGTATTTTCTCCTTACATTATATTATTTTTCTTAACGTCTTAAATTTAATTGTGCGCAAGTTGCGACGAACACATAGTTTCATCTTTGACGTGTTTAGATAAAGTGTTTGTTAAAAGTGAACTCTAAAAAATAGTTTGTAAATTTCCACACGTGCGCATAGGAGAGCTACGAAAGCAGGTATGATAGAATTGTTTCCCAGACATCCATGGCAGCACACCTAAACTTTTTTATAAAACAGTCAAATGTATACTAAGATTACCAGACTTGTATTGTAACAACTGTAAAAGTTTACATATTTACAAGACGGAAGTTTGGTAACTGTCCCTTACTGTGATTAGGTTAATTACTTCCTAAACATATTTGGAATTTTTTTACAGTGAAAACATGGACTAGTTATACAGTGTTAAATATATTCGCAACGCACTGTTTCTTGCTTTGAATGTTTACTAAATTCCCTAGTGATTTTATTTTTATTATTTTATGGTTTGCCCTTATTCAGGGAAGATATTTAACAGAATTTTTCACTTACATACTGTCTAAAATAATCAAAATTTTGGTGAAGAATTTCTAGTACCGATACGATTAATAGTCATGTGCATAAAATTAATAATTTGTGTCAATTCGTTTCCTTTTTTCCTACGGTATCTGGTAGACGAATAACAAAGCAAGCTTCCTATTTCGTTATACATCTAAAGCCAAACAATCGTATATACATAAATTCAGAATAAATACTTTCACCGACATAGCTAACGATATAAAATTTGAAAATAATAATATATATGTACGTCAGCCATTAACAACGGATATCGTAAATATAATATATTGCACATAAACACAAATGTTTCCACTCCAAATGTGAGCTGTGTGCATACCAACAAACCGAGGTCACACGGGACGCAGATTCCACAGTCTGAAATCCATCCTGTAACCCACATAAACAGTAGGCTATCACCAACTTAAAATAATTTATTTTAAATGTCTTACGATTTTCAATGATTAACATATTTTCCAGTTTTTAATATATAAATACATAAACACCTAGTGACTTATTACTCAAAAGTATTTAAACATAATAATATTCCGTTTAACAGTATTATAAACTATGCTTAACTCGTCCTAAGACACGGAAAATGTAACTTATTGGGTTGAAACAAATTTTCATTGAAATAAATGTATTAAGATATAAACACATCAACTTTTTCAAAATAACTCAATGGAGGAGTTGGCTGGAATAAAGGCTTTGGTAAGCTAATGCCTCTCTTCGATCAAACAATTTAACTTGTTAGATTATGTCCACAGACGACACCTACACTTTATTATTTATCTAAATTCTTCACCAAGTTATGAATTTTTGTCTTGACCTGTGCTGTTAACATTTTGCTATTAATAATTTCTGTTTTATCTTTGACTGTGTTTATGGTAACTACTATTAATTTATGTAATGTAAGTATATATTACTTGTTGGTAATAAGAGAAAATAATGTGAGAGAAACGCGAAGTAAAAAAACCACGAATATGTCCAATACATATACATGTCACTATCTCACAATGCACTTTTCTTACTAAGGCCTTTATTCCAGCCAAATCCACGTGATCATTTTACCACTTATAATTACGTCCATTGGCTCCCACAGGCCAAAGTAACAACCCTGTTTTCGGAAACAGAGAAAAGTATATGGCTGCAGTAACAAAACATACGTTTGTACCAAAAGCAGTCAGGTATATTTGCGCGTCTGGTAAAGCGTCGATTTCATGTCAACCGCTTAGACGTCAACATATATTTACTGTCAGTTTCAGAGAGAAAAAATACAGTTACACATTTCAACGTAAAAGCAAAAACCCGATCTGCGGGGGGGGGGGGGAAGGGTTATACTTGCTATTTCTCGTTACACTCGTAAGTCACAGTGATAGTTCCAAACTCAATGCTTAACCGATATAATACTGTACAAAATATGACTTTAGTGCAGACATACTTGGTTCTTGTATTAATTAGTTTTGTTCCTGCAATCATAAATGTAGTACTAAAACCGAGCAGTATCATTCCTTCTACAACAACCGATTGTTCCTTAAAGAAAATTATTTCAAATAGTATTTGAATTATTTTCTACTACGTTAAGAACAGTATTTGTATAACAAGATGCATCTACACGGTACATAAAGCTGGCTTGTTAGTTACTGTTGAATTCTTTCAGTTTATTCATAGCAAAGCGTGTTTTTTAAGGCAGCATATAATGTATGTATAACAGTCTAATATAATTCACGTACTTACCTTATGCGTAGCAGGTCGGAACACGAATAAATTCATACGCCGTGTTTAATAACAGCATTGTTGTGTTTACAGTACTAATCAGGTTGAATGCTACTGAAAGACTGGAAAGCAAATTCATATTTTCAAGGCTGTTCAAGTCGTGAATATTATTATTGTTTTTGCTGTTGTTATTACAATTATTTTACTTTTTCATCGTTAGAAATGATACATTTAATTATTTTCGTACAATGAAATGACAAAATAAAGATAAAAAGCGTGCCTGTCACTTAGTCGTTTCAAATATGTATCTTATATAAATATATCTCACACCAGTAAACCAATATATTATTATATTGTTACTTACGACTTTGATATCAATATGAAAATGTTGATGCATTTAAAAAAGTTTTGAACATACACCAAATATCCGTTATCTTACACTCTAAAAAATAGTTTGTAAATTTGCCAAACTTTCGTATAGGAGCGCTAAGAAAGTAGGTATGGTAGAATAGTTTCCCAGACTTTCATGGTAGCACTCCTAAACTTTTTTATAAAACAGTTAAATGTATACTGAAGTTACCAGACTTGTATTGTAACAACTGTAAAAGTTTGCATATTTACAAGACGGAAGTATGGTAACTGTCCCATATTGCGTTTAAGTTAATTTCTTCCTAAACATTTTAGGAACTTTTTTACCGCGTAACAAATGTTTGATGACGTACAAAATCATTCCGTGTAAAAGGTAATTAAGAATGTATAGCTCCGGACAAGCGGAACTCATTTACGCTGAAGTGAAATATTGTGGAGGGGCATTTGATGCAAGTGTCAATAACTGCACGAAACTTTATAGGTTGATGTTTTGTCCGATTGGATGCCACTTCCTGTGAAATTGTTCTCCATTAGCCGGCTCCCATTTCTAGCGTGTTCGTCGCCGAGATGCTGATTAAGGAAGAAATTCTCGCCTGCGTGGCGTGTATAGAGAGTGGGTGTTTCGTGCCTATTATACACGTGTGATAGAATGTGACGTTATTTTTTCATTTGCGTACGCTGTCGATCGAACAAACCAGCATGGTATTTACGAAAATGTTTGTTATTCTGAACGTTTACATGACTAATTGGTGCTCATGTAGAAAAAATTACAGCATTCACCTTGAACATTGAGAAATTTACACACGATAGCACAACGATATGTGTATGTCCGATTTGATTCAGTCAACTGGCAGTTTGGTGTGGAAAAGAAGATTTTTTTTACATCGTTTTTTTTTTTTTTTTTTTTTTTTTTTTTTTTTTTTTTTTTTTTTTTTTTTTTTTTTTTTTTTTTTTTTTTTTTTTTTTTTTTTTTTTTTTTTTTTTTTTTTTTTTTTTTTTTTTTTTTTTTTTTTTTTTTTTTTTTTTTTTTTTTTTTTTTTTTTTTTTTTTTTTTTTTTTTTTTTTTTTTTTTTTTTTTTTTTT